>JAVSBS010002060.1:34383-48187 GCA_033124195.1 Coracias cyanogaster | reverse complement strand
TAATTTGTTTGGTTTTAATACATTCATAATGCTTTTGTCTGGTAAAGTTATAGCAGTTTGAAAAATGAAATTAATAATACTAATCTTAAATATATACATATATATATATATGTATATGTATAAAACAAGCTTAAGGGTCTTGACTGGTCTCACATATGGTTCATCTAAAACTTTCCTATTCCCATACAGGGGCCCAAACACAAATTGCTTGGCGCGTATGTGACCAAAGTGGGAAATACCAACCATGGTAGCAACGCACAGGTGACTACACATATGTCATACCTCTTCTTGAGACAATTCATTTCGACACATCCCCCTTGTTCAAACATTCAAGGCTGGCTTAACAAAACAGAGATAGGAGAACCAGGAGAGAAAGAACAGACCAGTATCCCAAAGGTCTAGTTTGATGCACATCAGAAACACCAAACATTGGAATGGATACACCAAGAAGACAGAAATAACAGACAATTTATATTCAAATATGTAATTATTATTTACCATTACTAATAAGTTTAAGTGCAAAACTAAAAGCATGCATCCTTACTACTTACATTTACACAAACAAAATTGTAGCACTGTCCTGAAAAGATGTTTTGCAGATGGCTATCATTTTTGCTTAGAGATATTGATATAGCTTCAACCTGAGTAGAAAAAAAAAAAAAATATATATATATTACTATGTCACAAATTTTACTTCAGCTTTAACTGTCTGCTAAAGCTTCCACCATTATGGCAGAGTTTTTTCATTCAAATGATTCAAAACTAGCAGTTATTATTTCCACTAGGAGAATTAAAAATTGCTGAAATATTTAGGTGACTCAATAGCAAAGTGGAGAGTCCAACATCCTGCACAGTCTCCTGCATGGTTTTGCTGCAGCAGCAGGCTAGAGGGAGCCGTTCCAGAAACGGCCCTGGAAGCATCAAGCACTAGTGCTGCTGCCTGCATTGGGATGGTCAACTGCTCCCAGAGACAAAATCTCTGTTCAGAGGATCAAGACAATCTAATTATTTTAGACCTCTAATTCTGATAAAATCTCTATAATATTGAAATACATATATTTTGTCTTCATGCAACTAAAAAAATTAAGACTGTATGAAAGACCAGGTGCACAGGTATTCTCGGATTCTGTGTATGACAACGCTGATTTAGAATGTCTCCTGAAAATAATTTCCTCAATGAATACTTCAAAATACTGTCTTAATCACAGACATACTTATTTTGTAATCTTTAACTATAACACCAACTAAGAAACTATCGTAATTAAAATAAAAAGTAGATTCTACTACATTAGCAGCTTCAAGATTGCCTTAAGTAAAACAGCAAACCAGGTAGAAGGGGAATTTGGTCCCTAAGAGAAGATAACATTTTGAAGCCTGTTTAAAAAAAAAAAAAATCACCTTGAAACTAAGGCCAAAAAAAAAAAATCTTCATGTTGCTTCCATTAAACCAGCAAACCTCCCTGTTACACTGCTCAAAAAAGCTTTATTTCTGCCAAGAAAACACATTATATATAGCAGCCAACAGAAGCAATATGCTGCTGTGTTCCCTCAAAATGTCACTTAATCCACAATCCAACAGCAAAACCAAATACAACATTTGAAAAGGCTTTGTGCTGTTACCTAAAGCTGTATTTGTTTGTTTTTGTGACACCTGGGGAGATAAATTGTTTGTACAGGAAGGTGGTGTGGAACCCAAAAGTTTATGCATTAAAGGCTTTAGAAACATTTTGGGCTGAAAATTTCGTAACAGAGCCCCACATAGTTGACATTTAGTATTTAAAATAATAATAATAATCACAGAAGGCATGAATTACTTGAAATACTTTAAAAATGCAATACTCTGGGCACTGCTGGCTTGAACTTCTGCAGAAATAAAATCAGAAATCCTCAGCACCTTTACAACCTTGCACATAATTAGATGCCTAGGAGCATACTGCTTGCCAGAGCCTTTTCAGAAGGTAAATGGAACAGGGCTCAAGGGAGAAGGCCTACCTTTTTTCTTTTCTTTGAGATATTACAATACCTAATGCTTAAGTATTCCTTAACATTTAAAAATAAATTTAGTGTATCGGAGTTTTGATTGAACTTGAACAAAGCAGTACATTAAGCCTTTGTCTTACAGCTCTATTATCTAGCAAAAATTAATTCTGATGCCTCTCTTGGAAAAGTAAGTACAGCTGCCTAACTAGATACTTCAATAAACTAAATTAGTTTATTTGGCACATTACCATGTTGTGCAAAAAGGTTTTTTTAAATTAAAGTTAACATTAAAGTTATAAACTACTTGAAAGAGCAAAAATTACCCAAAAATACTACTTCAGTAAAAATTGTTTGTCACATAATATTTCAGTGTTGAAATATAAAAAAGTATATCAATTTTTTAAATCGCTTCTGGTCACTGTAGTAATTGATATTCAGCTACTGTAAAGAAGCAGAGATGACAAGTTTCTATGAACATGAAGACAGGAATAATAAATGTTTTCTTTAATGTTTTTCTAATTATCAGATGCCCTGTGCTGAAGTTTCAACTTTATTCATCATGCACTTTAATAAAATTTTTAAAAAAATAACAGCAGGACATTGGTAATCCATAAAAGTTACTTAAATTATATCAGAATTTAGAATTACAACTAATACCAATCCCACAGATGGACAATGCAATGATTAATAAATCAGTGAATTTCTACTAGTGAAACACAAGCTCATTTCCTAATTGGAAACAACCAAACACAAGGCTTGTGGATATTTAGCCTGTCACAAAAATAACACACCATTTCATCCAGCTGATTATACTTCATGTGACAGAAGCCCGTTGTTACTGACTAGCAGGAACACAGGATTTCCCGTCACAGAAGAAAACACCTTCAGCCCCAATTTTCGTTTGCTTGCTTCAGAAAAAAAGGGCTAAATAACTTAAGGAAAGACTCAACTTACACCTTTCACAGTAAGATATCATCTCCAAAACATTCATTTATTAGTTATACAGTTCACAGTAGCACTGAACAAAATATTCCTAAAGTACTTTGCAAACAATAATTGTTGGCTTTTTTAAAAAAAGAAAAAACACTTTTATTTTCATTTCTTTATCTTATCAGTTCAATTTGTAGGTCTTTTTTCCACATTATTTGCATTATCCTGCTATTGGAGTTTCTCTCAGAAATCCCTCGAAAAACATTTATTTTGAATTATTTAAGGATGCATGTAGAAGTTAGCAAATATCTTAAAAGTAAATATGGCTGCTACTAGAGTGTCAAAAACCATCTAAAATTTTAAAATATTGACCACAGTTATTTTAAATTTCAGATAACATGTACTCTATTGACTGATTGCCAATTAGTATCTTATTTAGATCGACTACCCTTCAATTAGCTCTTTGAAAAGGCCCAGCATTCAGTGTGGAATGTTTAACTTGCTTAAAGATTACCACGTGGTGCAAAGTCAGATCTCTCACAAGGTTACTGTGCTTCACTTGAGAAAGCACAGGCCCGCGGATATAGCCTAAGGTATTACCTTGCTTGTGGTCATTTTACATCCATTTTATTCAAATGCACCATAGCTTCAGGTGCCTGACAAACCCAACAATTAACTAGGTTTGCAATTAATATTTGGAAGTATATTGTAAAATGTTAACTAGTTTTATTGCCAGTCTGATCTGAGTTTGCTAAGTTTGGAGTCACAGTGTTGGCTGATCAAACAGAACATATTTCTTTGACTTTTCTTAGCGGCTCGGAAGTGTTTCTCATGGTGTGATTAAAGTGGTTATATGCAAACACAATATATAGATAAATCAATGCTTAAAGAAGTACTTTTTTCTAATAGAGCTACGTGATTTCTTCTTAGTAATTGCATAGCAATCTAAATTCAGAGGAAAAATAGCATTGGATCTGGTATCAGTGAAATGGAAACATACTTTTGCTCCACTCTACAGCTATTCAGAGAAGCAAAGATCTTACCCAACTCTGCTACTGTTTTGAATTTTAAAATGTAGACATTTAACGGGTATATAGCGTGACTTTCCATACTAAATACAATTCTTTCCAAACAAAAACTGTAAGCAGAATGTCAAATGACATTTCTAGATATAAAAGAACAACACTGTTTGTTACAGAAGGACATCCTACTACTAAGCACACAATGCAGAAGATAACAGACATGAATAAACCATTATAGAAATAACATTATGCAAATCAGGAAACCTGCATTTTTGAACAGCTATTCCCCATCTATTTCTCTGGGTAATAGAAAGGTGTGATATCATCACATAAGATATAATTAAGAATCACCTCAAGATCAGTCAAGATTTAAGCAATTACCAAATGTTAATCTCCTTTGGGAAAATGAAAATATGTGATAGTTCAATTAGTAGGAATAATGAAAAAAGGAAAAGACAGTTAAATGCCAGTAGAAAATTGCATTAATATCCTACAGCAAAAGTTTCAATGAGCATTCACTATGAGTGAAATGTAGCCCTTTCGCTCTGAAAAAAGGCTGATTAATTTGACTTTGCATTTGCAGCTCTGCAGAAATACAATTTACTCTTTACTTGGTTCAGACTTTAATTCAGACAGAGTACAAATGCATTTTCTCTGTAAATATTTGTAACAGTTTGCCTTACTGAATTCATAAAATCTAAAGAAAATCACCTCTCTATTTTCTGGATCCAATTTCTCCTCTAATCTAACATATACCTTTCAAGACGACCTGTAAGATTCCCCTCTACAGCATAATGAGGTAGATGCTTCTTTCTTGGTAATTTCTACATCTGCTGTTAATCCCATATAATAAATACTACAGCGACATAGGAGGTCTCAGTTTCTGTATTCACATTACTTAGACCATTTCTTATGAGCTGTGACAATTAGAAACATTAAATTAATCACACAGTTTACAGCCATAGAGTTGTACTTACTTCTATTTGGTTTTTCAGAGATTCATGAAGGAGAAAACCTACTTGTGCAGGAGCTTCCTTCACATCGGTAATAACACACACTTGTTGTGACAGGTTGTCTGTGATCAAGAAAAATCCCTTAGTATTTCATGCAAAGATAAGTCAATCAAAATTACTAATCTGCTACACATTACCTTCAATCCATACACTGCTGTCTATTGAGAGAACCTTTTCAACAGCTGCAAATTTTACGACGACTTATTTCAAGGCACAAGTTGACGTAACTATGTAATTTATATAAAACATCTCAAATACAAAATTCATATTGTAACTTATATGATTTCGTACAACATGAAAACATCACATACAGCCTGACCCCAATTCCATGTAAATAAGGAACTTATTTACAGGTATTTGTTCAGACCCACATTACTGACACTGGATGACAACCAAGAACTTAACTTTTTGAAAACTTCATATGACTTAACACTGCAATAGATCACTAAATGCAGCATCAGCAATATTGAGAAAATAAAAAAAAACTGAGGACATAGAATATCCTCTTCTCAACAATATATATACTACATAATAGACCAAAAAATAGTATCGAAATGCTATTCCAGGAGACAGTAGATATAACTGTTCACCTCAGTAGCAAAAACATTGCAGTCAGTGACGAAGATCTTGGCATAGGAAACTTCTTAGATTTTTTTACTAGTGGGGAAAAAAAATGTAATATTTTCTTGATACCAAGAACAATAGTTTCAAGTTACTAGCTGATCTGCTCCATTAAGCAAATATTTCAGAAAATTAGTGTTTTCTCTTGTTATTGACTATAACTTCAAGATTCAGTGATCATTTGCCTTTCTTTAATCAAAAAAATCAAAATAATTCAAGTCTGAAACTCTCACTTCTTATTCAGAATTTTCTCCTTTAGATGTTGAATTAATACACAGACCAAAATGCAAGATTTCCAATGTCTTTGGGGTAGCCACTCCACATTCAGCTAGAAGTTTCATAAATGTAAAGTCTAATTATGTTTACAGCAGGCTTGAATGAATCTTCAGGGACAGAAATATCAAACACCACCACAAAATAAATTAGTAGTGAAAGACATAAAAGAAATCATAAAAATATGGCCTAATTGGTCTTCAAACAAGTCTGAATATAAAGATACATATTTGTTGCACATGAAGTTTTTTTATAATTACGTACCACACAATATGTTCAATCAAATGCATTAAGTAAAATCTCACTTTCTATTGTAAACTCAAATACTTCTTTACAAAAATAGACATGCAGACCTGAAAATCAAATTTAAAGCTGTTGCAGAGTTAACATTATTGGAAAGTGAATTCTGATTTTTACAGAAATTCTGTGAACAGGAGAAATGAATGAAACATTGAGGACCCCAAATGAAAACTACAATGGTTTTATGAATCATGGGCATTTATTTCCAATAGTTATAACATGGCAACAAAAATAGCGGTAGCAACTGGCTTTGTATTGTTAGCAACGGAGGAGGGGGTGTTTGAAGAAAGCAAGAGAACAATAAACATCTGCTTATAAACCACCACAGCCAGATGAAAGCGAGAATTTAAAAAAAATGCATGGCCAGTTCTCACAGGACTGGAAATCACAGGATACCACAACTAGGGGAGAAATTATCTTCCCATAGATTCATTGCGGGGGGGGCGGAAAGAAAAAATATGCTGAACATGCATCAAAGTTGGCTTCTACTTAATACAGAGTAATTTTACAGTCTAAAAAAAGTAGGTCGATAAGAAACCATCTTGGATTAATTTCTTATCAGCAGAAAGAAACCGGTGGGCAGACTGAAATCAGAACAAGAGCCACTTCAATTTCGTGCTGTACACAGAATGCAGATACAAGATAGATGTACACAATAAACTAGATGGGCATCTCAGATTTCAAGAACTCAGATTCTATTGAACTTAGTAATTTAATGAAGAAGGTCAGGTTGGATCTATTACAAAAATCCACATGTGGAAGAAGGCTGTGGAATCCAAAAAGACGCCATAACTTACACTCAAGACAGTTCTTTTAAAAAAGCATCAGTGATCTACAGTGTGTCACAAGTAACCTCACAAGAGGCTCAAGACTGCAACTATCCATAAAAGCTCATCCCACTCCTCTCTCCAACACCATTAAACATCTAACTTTGTGTAATGTAAATGAGAAAGGAGAGGTGACTACCAAAATTGGCCAAGACTTGCAGGTTGAATTTAATAAAGAAGATAGAAAAATTGAACAAAGTGTGGAAAAAATGTATCTTTAATCTGGAGAAGGAATGTAATGTTTTAGGGGGAAAGTCTATTAAATAAGTATGAAAGATTAAAGTAATGATTATACACATATTGGAAAGATGCTGCATGTTTGTAAGTGATGAAGAAAAAATAATAAAAGATGGGAAATTACTGTTTATAAAATCATCATAGCAAAACAACAGTTCTGTTCTATGAGGTGTTAAGCTCTATTTCCATTTAAATTTCAACTGTTTCCAGTAGCCAAAAAGATCTATATGTTAATTTAGATGGTCTGCACCTTTTCTGTGTTGTGAGAAGGAAGGTTGAGTGAAGCCTTCCTCCCTAAGGCTGCCTATGTCCCACCTCTGGCAAGCTAAGGGAGCTCTCTGTCACTCAGTGACACCCTGAATGCAGTGAGTGCAGCCAGAGCGCTGGCTCCTAATTCCAGTAAAGCTGGACACATGCAGCATTTCATTCCCGGCTTTCTGAAGTCTGTCTGGGTGAACAAAATCATTCTGGAAAGCTGCATCAAGGCCACATCACAAAGAATTTTAAGACTCTGCTAAGAAAATTTTGGTTTTCATCAGAATGCTGGATAATTCAGGCCAGAAGAGACCTTAGGAGGTCTTTAGTCCAAACTCCTGCTCAAAAAAGGATGATCCGTGAGGTCAGGCCTGGTCGCTCAACCCCTTAGCCCCCTAGCACGTGAAAACCTTTGAGGACAGAGACTGCATAACCTCTCCAGGCAACCTGTTCACCATTTGATTGTCCTCATGGTGAAAGTTTTTCCTTTTGAGTTGGAACTTCCCTTGATTCAGTTTTTGCCTGTTACCTCTTGTCCTCCCACCATGCACCGTTCTACTTTTCTTCCCTACTTTCATGCCATACTTTCCTTTTCATCTGCCCAATCTTTTTTTTTTTTCCCCTCCCTCTCACTATTACACTACCTATCAAAATCGCTCTCTTGCTTTGGCTTCTTCCTCTAAACTTCTTATTCCCCTGGAAACCTCTTCTTCCCAATACATGTTTCTCATTTACTCTCAACTTCTTTCCAGCTATACCTGATTACAGAGCAACCCTCCCAATACTGCATCACATATTTAACATTCACTCAAAGCAAATTTTTTGCATAAAGTTAAAAACAGTTAAAACTTTACACTGCCAAATTCTGCCAGGTTAAACATTCAATTTCTCAGTCTTCAAGTATTGTCTTCATTAAAGATAAATTTGATACAGGACTACAGAATTTGCCCTATTAAGCCTCCTTCTTCCACCAGTAGAAAACTTAAATCTTCAATTTTTCTCTGCCCTTCTGATATCCTGAAAACTTTAGATCACATAATCATTCATTAATACCTGTTACAGTCTTTATCCTAGGATCTCACCCAAAACCAGAAACTAAAATGTGTGCATGTTTATGGAACTACCTTAGCTAGATAACGTATGAAGCGTACTTTAATACATGACTTAAAAGTGCACCCAGAAATGCATGCCACAAACAAGCAATAATTAAAATAATACTTTTGTTGGAATAAAGATCATAAATATAATATCCTAAGGAATTAATACCATAAGAATAAAAATGCATCTGAATGGCAAATAGTTTTTCACCTACAAACATTTTTTTTCCCCTCTTAATTGCACATAGCTACGTACACTTTTTTTGTAAATATAAGTTCATACCATGCCATTCTTGATCTGTCATTACAACTCCTACTGTTTCGGAAGCATATCGTATTCATCAAAATACTTTCAAAGTTTGCAGTGCACTCAAAATAGTAAATGTATTATAATTTTATTTTCACTTTCCACACAGCAATGGCTTGACTGCTCTGGAAAACCAGTATGAGTCTCCCTGGCACTAAAGTATCTATAACAGAGATGTTTCTACCACTGTAAACACAAGAAAAATTAAATAAGTAATGTCAAGCATTTAGTTCATTCGTGCTCTTCAGAATGAGTTAAAATTCTTATTCCTGTGACACAGGTAATCAAAAATACTTAATAATTTGCTTACCCATTCCACATTCCTCTATATTCACAAAAAGCAAAAGCCAAACTTGACACTGCCCCTACCATTATTAGTATACAAGAAAGAGAGGAACATTTTGCGGTAGAAGACCAGGAAGAGGGATGTTTTGATCTGCCAATATTCTGATTCCAAGGAGGGCCTCCCCAGCTGCCAGTCTCTTTCTCTGCCCCACTGCAGAGATCAGTCATTGGTTAATGGGCGTGCCCATGAAAATGCAGCCTACCTCAAGTAAGATATCTGACCACCGATTAATAAGACCTATGTCATTTGTTTTTTCTCTATAAAAAGTCATGTGGGTTCTTTATATGACACAAAACACAGTATGTAACTCCCAACAGTCATAATAGGGATATCGTTCTTGGCACTTGCAAAACACAATTGCATCTATATCAGCAGATGCTTATGTAGCCAAACATGAGGGCAAAATATCTGTTCTGCAAAAGCACACTCTCCTGAAAAAGTTACTGCAGGAAGGCACTTAAGAAAAAAATAGGAGAGAGACTCAAACTAAGTTACAAACTTCTACTAACAAGCACCATTTAAACTTTACATGTTGGAACTAGAGTTCAAAGATACCCACCCCGAGGGCATAAGTCCTAATGGAAATTTTTTTAGGATGTTTTGTATTAGTCTGATCTTAACTACAATTCTGGATGAGTCACCCTTATTGTAAGACCATGTTTTCTTGCTTAAAAATAGGTGTGTACCACCTTGCCTGCATAACCTACAAGTTCATACCTGCTTAACTAAAGAAAAGCATGAAGTTCACTGTTTATAAACCAAATTATGTTAGAATTCAGACTTTTATAATACAGCTGTAAAAGACTTGAGGAAGTAAGCAAATTAAGACATATTTTAATAAAACAGTCTCAAAAGATAAATCTCAGTAGTCTATTTACATTAGTGAAGTGTTTCTTTGTGTTGCCTTGACTATAAATGATATATATAAATATAAATAAAGTATACACATGTACTTGTGCATGTATGTTTTTCTTACTTCCACCTGAGTCAAGTTTAGCAAGCTGAAATTTGTCAGTAGTTATGTCGTATTAGATCAGCAGCTGAAAACTAGCTCTGCTTCTGTGAAACATTTGAGACCTGTTACTTAGGTAGAATTACATCTGTAATGTAGCTGACTAAAGAAACAGTCTCATAATTATAATCACGCGATGAACTGTATTTTTTCCAGACATCATTTAATTGCCAAACGTATTACCTTAATATTTTTTCGTGTATTTAATTTGATTACTGAATTATAATTTAATATATGGACAATAGACAAAAATGCAAAAATACCTCAGAAATAAACAGGATAGAAAAATAACACGTTGTGGTTTAACTCCAGAGAGCAAATAAGCACCACACAGCCATTCGCTCACTCCTGTTACAGACATTAACAGGTCTATAACACAGCAGCTCACCAACAGCAGTGAGTAGCTACCACACAACAGACATCTAAGTTGTGGAAGAAAGCGGAAAATGGTAATTACAAGCAGGAACACTTCATATAGCACGATGTAGTGGGTTCTGAACTCTTGAGAAATGCAGACATTGTGATACAGTCAATTTACCACCATGAAGGTCTGGAATGGACTGCCCAAGGAGGTGGTGGAGTCACCATCCCTGGAGGCATTTAAAAAACAAATGGATGTAGCACTTGAGGCTATGGCCTAGTGGTTAGGGAGATGTTGGGATGAAAGTTGGACTTGATCCTGGCACTCCTTTCCAACCATAATGATTCCATGATTTTTACTTTAAGCTACACAGACTTTTTATCATAACCAACAGCTGGAAAAGATTGTATTTGCTTTAGTGAAAACAACAAATATGATAAGATGATGAAATACGCCTGTCAAACATGTATCTGTGAAGAGAATGACTGGCATTCACCACATTTTTGTTCCAGTAATAAATAGAAATGTTAAACTTGGTGAATGCTCCTTTCATTTGAATAAGCTGCATCCTCATATTCTACTCAAGCAGTTTTAGAGAAAGCTGCTTGGAATGGATCTCACTTTTAAAATAAATTACAACTAATCTTTTTAATGATTTATGAGATTGATGCCCTTATATACAGGAACATGGAAATCCATTTGCATGTTTCAGTTTTACAATTTTTTTGGTGTGAAATAATTGTGCGCATGTGTTACATAAAATTAGCATCAAAGACTATAAAAACAATTTTTAAGCAAAACATTTCAAAATATTACCAATCTACTTGTTTTTCTTTTAAATAATCTGTGAAGAAGAAAAGGATACCACTGATTAAAAGAATACAAGGAGTCACCTTTATTAGGATGAGAGGGCAGCAGAGGGAGAGCACAAAACCCACTGTTATTAATTGTGCCATTGTATTCATTTCTAGTTTCCTCACAAGAAGTTTGATGACTCAGTTTGCACCTTCACAAAAGCTGCTCTGTAATGATGGGGGTATGTGGCGAAAGAGGCAGAAGCAAACTGGACAGCTGAATAATAGCAGCAGGGTGCTGTCTCCTTCTCTAGCTACACAATGCAACATAGATTTACATAAGGCATCCGTCTGACTTTCTCCTTGCCCCCCACAGAAGAATGTATCTAGTAAAGGATCAACTAAACTGCAAGATGACAAGAAGAGCTTTTAAAAAATATAAACTGGCGCTGCTTTTGATTCTTCTTTTCCTTTAAAGTTTACACATCCTCAGCATACCCTGAAGGTCCTCTAAACTAAATGATTCTTAAATATTGATCTGTATTATTCAGTATTACTCAAATTTGCCTTTGTATTACACAAGTAGTACAGTCTACAGTCAAGTTCAAGGAAAATGGAAATGGATTTACTTCAGTAATAACTGATAAATTGTCATTAAATATTGAGAATGTGCAAAGTAAATAAATGCGAAAAGTACATAGGAAAAGGAAAATAAGATCAAAGTTAACACAGAACTATGAGTCTGCTGAGATTTTTTTTTTCCAAGTTGAATATTGAACCTTTTGTCAAGATATGATCAACAGTGCATTCATTGAGCCGATTCATGGCATTTACATGATTTTATTCTGGCGTTATTGGCTTCAGCAAGCTTGACTGACAGAAGTATAACAATACTTGTTACAAATATTGTAACAAAACAGCACAGTGAAGCAGCTGAATCAGCTTTCTACATTTCCCTATTGACATTAGCATGAGAGGAAATTTTTCTTTGACAGACTCTGATGTATAGATGATACTTAAAATTACAGATAATGCTTAAATTCCAAAGAAGTCTGAACTGTAAAAGCATGCATACACTCTATTAGCATTAGGAATTCCCTAAGAATGCTGTAATGGGATCTATATTTAGACTGCAAAAAAAACCCCCAACAACCTTCTTTGTTGTATAATTACTCTTGCACTTCTCGAAGATTAGAATCCTCCCTTCTTTTATGGATCTATCACTTAAGGTGAAGTATTAGCTCCAATTCCTATTCATCAAGGACATAAAATAATTGCTTAATTTATCATACTGTACTATGAAATCCCTATTGCAAACTGATTCATTCTATTAACCACTTTGTCTTGTGAGTTATTTTGCTCTTCTGACAACCACAATAACAATATATGAGCTTTTAAAATTAAAAATATATTTACTTATCCAAGTAAAGATCACTTAAAATTGCCATGCACTTTTCTAAGAGCACAAGAATTTCAGAAAATTTTTTTATAATCAGTAGACCAACTCAAGAACTTCTTATTTGTGAAAAACTCTTAATGCCAGAATGGATTGTTTTCATAAAGTTTGTAAATATCCAATAGCTATCAAACAAGAAGTTGACAATATGGAGAAACTGTGTATTTTGAATATTATTCCAATTTAAGTCAGATCCCCCATAAGCTTGTATAAGTTGAAAATACCATTCTGAAAATATTAACCCGAATAATTTCTGAAATATTCTTTTCAGTAACCCCATAAAAGCTGATTAAAAATGGCATTTATAAGCCAAGAAATGTTTATGTGGGCAATCTCATCTGAACGAATGATTGCTAGGAAGTCAAGGATAGACAGTCTCCCTTCCAGTCTCTCAGCTTTGTAATAAAAAAACCAAAACAAGAATCCTAAGAATTTCCAGGCTTTCCAGATGTATAAATAGAACTTTCTGTATTTCAATTAATGTCCATTTCCTGCTCTCTTCTTGCTGAACAACATGGAGGAAGAGTCTGGCTCTGTTTTCTCCACACTGTCCCATCTGGCATTTATACAGATTGCTAAGATGCCCCTGAACCTTCTCTTCTTCTGGCCTTTTGCTTGACTCTTTCCAGCATGACCACGTCCCTCCTGCCCTGGATTCAACACTCCAGACGTGACCTCACCAGTGCTGAGCAGAAGGGAAGGATCACCTCTCTTGACCTGCTGACAATTCTCCACCTACCATAGCCTAGGGAGCTGCATTTGTTGTCCACCAGGACCTCCTAGACCCTTTTCTCTACAGTTGCTTTCCAGCTGGTCAGGCCCCAGCCTGTAATAGTGCTTCCCAAGTGCAGGAGTTGGCATTTACTGTTGCTAAATTTCATGAGATTCCTGTTCACCCATTTTTCCAGCATGTCAAGGTCCTTCTGAACGGCAGCACAACCACCTAGTCTATCAACTACTCCTCTCAGTTTTA
>JAVSBS010002060.1:0-34373 GCA_033124195.1 Coracias cyanogaster | reverse complement strand
CATTCAGATCATTAGTGAAGATTTTAACCAGCATTGACTCCCACAGTAGACCACTAGTGACTGGGCTCCAGCTGGACTTTACTGTTTGAGCCTGGCAGTTCAGCCAGTTTTTCACCCATCTCACTGTTCACTTTTCAAGTCTGTACTTCATAAGTTTGTCAATGAGCATGTCACAGGAGATAGTGTCAAAAGCCTTGCTGAAATCAAGACAAACCACATCATATCAAACCAGCCATTTCATTGTAGAAGGCTATCAGGTTGGTCAGGCATAATTTCTAATCTGTAAATTCATGCTAACTACTGTTGGCCATCTTCTTGTCTTTGATGTGTTTGGAAATCCTAAGCTTGAAAGCTAGAGGAGCGTGGAACCTCTAGGAATCCTACTCAAAACAAGATTTTCAAAACTTCCAGGCCTCAAGCTACGGAGATGAGAGCCCACCCACTGTAAGAGTAGAACTTACATGGTTTTTCAGCCTTATTTCCTTGATACATGCCTGCAAAATTCAGTCATTTAGTTCTACCAATGATCTTGGTGTGGTATAACTTACCCAGACCAGAAGCTAAGCCAATACTGGATCTTGTGACAACACAAGAGCCAAAGTGAACAAAACTAGCCAGTCACTCATCATGCCCTAACAGGACATGGGTTTTGTTCTTTTTAAGCAGGAGCTGTACTCTTTCTCCGAAAAGGTATTTTTAATCCCAAGGAAAGTCCCTTTCCCTTCATCAGTTTCTGGACTTTTATGCCTCAGTTCTCAACACAGAACCAAGAAAGAGTCCCCTGAATCAGTACCTATCAGTTTACAATAACTATCAGTGTGCTCTTTATACAGTACTTAAGAGTTCTTTCTTTCCTCAACATTTTTAGATTGAGTTGATCCAGATAAAGACTAAATCTAGTATTTATGTTAAGCTGCTATGAAATCACTGTTACCAGTGCAGGAAAAGGTTAAACCCCCCCCCCAAAACCCAGCAGTTCAATGAAGTATTTATAAATTAATGGACTATCTCAATATCATAGAATTGCTATATCAATTTACTCCACAAGTTGCTGTATGTAAAAGTGCCCTAAAGAGTTAATAAATTTCAGTCTACTAGATAAAAAAGATGGAACATATTCAGAATAGAATGGCAAATGAAAGAAAAAAAATTTGTTTATTCCTTATAAAGCCATTAAAAATTAATCTGTTTGACTCTGTCAGCTTTTTCTAATGCTCTCTATTTTAAGATAAGTAAATAAAGGTAAATAATGTATAAGTATTCCACTGAACAAGCTAAAACAACTTGCCTAAGCACATATTCTTAATCATAAAACTTTGCTTAAAGACATTGAAAACTATGACACACAAGATTCTTAGACCCTGGAATATGCAAGCTGACAGCCACAAGGACGAACACGTACCCTTAATAATCGATTCAGCTGCATACAGATCCCGCTTGTAGGTCACCTGAAGGACAGACAAGCCTCATTAGATTTAACACAGCAGGAAGGAATGTAAAAATCAATAAAACAATGCCCTGAAGGTAATTGTTTACATTTGAAATACCATAACCAAATTATAATGCCAATTTCTTAATTCTGGTAAAATATCACAGGCAAGTCACAAGAACTGAAGGTGCAGAAATTACCAGAGACGGAAGGGAAACCTATTTTAAAGTGTGTATATCTGCTTACAACTCATTTGAAACCTAAGGTATTTTTAACCCTTTGAAGTATCATAAAAACACAATATTGCATCTGTTTTTACAGTCATTCTACTATAATTTTATCATGAAATAGATTCATTTTTATAGGACTTGTGACACTCAGAGAGAAGCTTCATTATTTCTTTTACTAATATAGGTATAATTTTTCAGTAGTGCAGGACTACTATTGTTAATGAGAGTCTAATTAATCAGTGGGAGTCAGTGAGACTATAGAAGGCTTTGTATGAGCTTTCAGAAGATTAAAAACCATCAAGATCTTGAAGACATTAATCAGATCAAGTTACACAGACAATAAGATGCTATTTACTTGGTATTTGCAAAAAAACACCTTTCACATCTGCCTTTGTACCCTCATGGTGGTTGACAGTCCCAGTATTGCCTTCACAAATAAAGTAACAGAAAACTAAAGACAGCATCTACCCAAGGCATTAACAGTCTTTGCTAGCAACGTCTTCACAATGGCATGTAGTGACACAAACTGACATAACAAAATCTCCTAAGCATTTGTCTTTGTTCTTACTGTAACTTTAAAAAATAAAGTATTACTGCATTTTCTGCATTTGTTTCTCTGCATCCTGAATGACTCTTTTCTTTCTTTTTGAAGCGGACTGAATAGGATTCCAAAAGCTCTAGTGCTGCAAAGTAAATCTTACAGCAGAAACAGACCATTGCAGGTATAAGCACTTCAGTCACCAAGCAAATCATTATTTGATTTCCATATAAGGATTCTTATAACCGCTTTCCTTTCCATCTCATAAATGAACCGGTATATTGTAGTCAGAAGCAGATGAATAATATTACCTTTCCCGTTACTCATCATTTCTCCAAGGAATTATATTCTTTTAAAATTAAAAATTAACTTACTTCCCTACAGCTTGTCCTGCAAGTGAAGCAGCCAGAGAATGAACCTAGCCTGAGAAATCTTAGGTGTTTGAGTTTACATACCCTTGGGAAGAAATAGCATCTTTAATTTAAATTTACAGATAAAGAACTACCGAGTGACCAGTTTTGTTGCAAGGTTTGTTTTTAGCTACTTCCTTCCAGACAGAACTTTCTGAACTCTCAATATAACAGGTTACCATCCAAAAACGTTTCAAGAAACTAGACTAAGCTCTGTCAGAAGTGCTCTCATGTACTCTAAGGTTCACTCTTTAAGTCTCATTCTTTGAGATGTAAAAGTATTTTCAAATAGTCTGATTTTTAAAAGAAGTTACTTCATAAAGTAGGCCAAGCCTTAAAAACAAAACAAACAACACCCCCTCCGAAACAAACAGCACAAAAGAATAAACCTTGAAAATAACTTCCAAAATTCTGAGCCAGATATCAGAAAAAACTTTTTAGGGTGTTTTCCTAGGGAAATGAATAATCTGAAACTATATTGCACTACTCATGCATTTCTTTCATAATCTTTGATCCTATAAGCTCATTTCAGATACAAGCTCCTATAAGCTTTATGAAAATAGTTAAGTTGACAGAAAGAAAAACACTGCCAGCTCCCCCAGGTGACCACCACTTACCAGAGGGGGAGGGATTCTCTACACCTCTTTCAATATTAGAGTAAGATGCTAAATCCAACCAAAGTTTCTCTTAAGGTTTACGTCTCTGGATTTTTTTGCATTGAGTCATTGCAGTTTAGATGAGACTTACTCAAAAGGCAGGCAACCATGAGAGCCACCCTTTGGTTTAATTCTAACTGTTCCTTGTTTTAGTATGAATTTGTTTTAAACAACTTTTCAGGCTACTCAAGACAACAGTTTGTTCTGAGCAGCTATACCGCTTTATCTCTAGTTTCACTAGACTGGATTGGCATCCTAGGCTCAACCCAGCCAGAAGCAATTCAGATCCTACCTGGTTGTTGTTGCTACAAAGAATTACTTTAATTTTGTAATTTGTTACCAGTAAGTAAACAAACTATCTCTTGCTTTAGCTCCAACAGTACATGATTTTGAAATACTACTTTTTCTAATGCACTCTAAGTAGATAGCGCTCAGGTAGAATAATTAGAGCTAAATCAAGAAAACAGTATATATGCACACAAGTAATTTTTTCACACAGTTATCTGTCATTTAATGTTATGTAGGTTGTGCACATAAATGGAATTCTTACAAATATCAGATCTGTTGTTTAAAGACTCAAGGTCCACATAGGATGAAACTTTAGAAACGATTCTTTACCTAATTGACTGCAGATTTTCTTTTACACATCAACTGAACAATTACTATTTTTTTCAGTTCTCACTTTTCTGGATAGAATATCTTTTTGCCTCTTTGAAAAATAAGACTGGTGACAGTAGGAGAACATCAATCCTTGGCTTATCTCAATGCTGAGATAAAGCATACTTTATAAGGACAGTGAGAGACCATTCACCAATTTCTGTCACAGACAGACAGACTCAAGTCGGGGAAATGTAATTTCCTGCCAATCAAAATCAGAGTAGGGCAATGAGAAATCAGATCAAATCTCAAAAACACCTCCTCCCTGCCCCTCCCCTTTTGTTGGGCTCAACTTCATTCCTGATTCCTCTGCCTCCTCCCCCCAAAACAGCACAGAGGGACAGGGAATGGGGGTTGTGAGCAGTTAATCACACATTGTCTCTGATGCTCATTCCCACAGTCCAGCACAGGGTCCCTCCCACCGGAAACAGTTCTCCACAAACTACTCCAACCTGAGTCCTTTCCACAGACTGCAGTTCTTTAGGAGCTGCTCCAACACAGATCCTTTCCACAGGGTATAGTCCTTCAGGAATAGACTGCTCTAGTGTAGGTCTGCTATGGGGTCAAATCCTGCCAGCAAATGTGCTCCAGGGTGGGCTGCTCTCCACAGGGTCATAAGCCCTGCCATGAGCCTGCTCTACAGCAAGCTCTCCACAGGATCACAACCTCCTTTGAGCATATCCAACTGCCTGGCATGGGGTCTTCCATGGGCTGCAGGTGGATATCTTCTCCATCATAAATAGGCTGCAGGGAGACAGCCTGGCTCATCATGGTCTTCACCACAGGCTTCAGGGGAATCTCTGCTCTGGCATCTGGAGCACCTTCTTCCCCTCCCTCTTCACTGACCTTAGCGTCTGCAGAATTGTTTCTCTCACATTCTCACTCCTCACTCTCAGCTGCTGTTGTCCAGGGGCCACAAAAAACTTGCCATGCAAACTCAACACAGACTTTCACCTGGTCTACAGTATTTTCAGCTTCTCTACTGGATTTCTTTCTGCATGATATTCTCCAGTTTGCCACCAGCTAGAAAAGCTCTCTATCCAATATCTGCACACCTACGAGGAATTCACTCTTCACGTTATCATTTTCCCTGTGTCTACAGGCCTCTTTAAAGTCCAGTGCTACTGCAATGGGTCTCGCATGCTAGAAAGTTAACAGCATCAGGATTTTGTTTCATCCAAAACGTTGGAATGACACGAGCACTTCAACAATTCTCTTTTAGATGTGCACACGCTGAAATCTGAAGTGTAACTTGGGGCTGGTCACTACTGCTGCTCCTCAGGGGCTGACAGTGGGAACAATACTGCCTCATGTCTTTATTAATAAGCAGGGAAAGGTGAAATGCTCTCAGCAAACTAGTAGGTGACAACAAATGGGGAATTATTCAACATGCTCAAGGGTACAACACTCATTTAGAGGGAACCTGAAAGGCTGGAAAAAGGGGCTGACAAAAACCTTGTAAAACAAACAGAAATACAGGATCCTACATCTGAGACAGAATAACTCTGCAGCAGTCCACACTGGTGCCAAAATATAGAAAACAGCTTACAGAAAATAACATTCTCAACAAGCTGAGCATGAGTCAGCAGTGGGTAACAGTGCAGAAAAGGAGTCCAACTGACTAGGCTGTATGATTAAGGAAGTAGACTTCATCACAGAGAACACAGGGATTATTCCCCTGTGTTCACAGAATGCCAGAGATTAGAAGGGAACTCAAAAGATCATCTAGTCTAATCCCCCTGCCACAGCAGGATCTCCTAGATCAGGTCCCACAAGAAACTTTTTGGCACTTTTCAGAACACACCAGAGTACCGTTCCTCGTTCTGGGCTCCATGCTATAATGCAATGAAGAACAGCAGGAAGCCAGCCAGAGGGCTGCTAAGACAGTGTGAGAGAATTTGGCTTGTTCAGCCTGAAGAACAGAAGAGTGGGGAAGTGCCACAATTAAAGGCCACAGAAGAGAGTAAGCTGGACCTTTCTCACAGATCCTTCTGTTGGCTTTTCATCCTTTCCCAGTGCAAGAGGCAAAACAGGAAATGCTGACCAAGTATTACGAAAGAAGGCTCCGCCATACAGGGGAACATGCATTGGAATTGTTTTCCCTAGAGAGTCTGTGACATCTCCATTCCTGGAGATATTAAAAATTCAATTGGACAAGGCCCAGACAAGGCACAGCCTAGTTTAAATAACCCAAGTCCCACTTTCAGTAAGGTCTTGGAACAGATGACATCTAGGTATTTCCTTCACTCTTAATTATTTCACTATTCTACCTCAAAAGACTAAATTTCATCTGCTGGGCACCTGCACTACCTACAAATTAGAAGTAAAACATTATAAAGAACTAAATGAACATTAGAGGTGTATTTTGTTACCCTTCATGTAAGTACTATGCTTTGCAATGAGAACAGTAAAACCATCCAAAAAGTGATGCAACGCAAATTTGCATGACATAATCCGTCCCTCAGAAGACTGAATAGGAAAACAGATAATATATTGTCCCAGAAAGACTATATCCCGAGGAAGATACTGAAAGAAGTTGCTACATGCAACCAACATAAGTAAATTTTGCCGCTGAATTGCACAGCAAATTTGAACTGCAGATTCAGGAAATTACCTTTCTGCGTCAGATTTACTGTCACATTACTAGAAATCATGTCCCATTGGAGAAAATTTACTATCAAAGACAGATGGAGTGATTTAAGTTGCTTTCAGATCCTTCAATGAGTAATTAATAAAGGAAACACTTTAAAACTGCATGACAACAGCTACTGAGAAAGAATAACGTCTCACCATTTAAAACAATGAAATGGGATACTTTTAAGCAGCAGGGATGTATCTTTGACACCTGTACACACACCTGCTTTGTCAGTCATCAGGAATCTACAGATTATCAGACAAGGTGAATAATGTTTAGAAAATTTTAAGATTGTGTGAAGACATCTTCAACATTACAGTGTTACTTTATGTAACAAACTGCTCTAAAAATCAAAATTGTTATAAGCCAGGTATTTAACTTCAGACAAAAAGTTATATCCTCATAGCAAAATGGAGGAAAACTGGCAAAAGAAATAAATAGCAGGAGAAAGCTCATGTCATGAAAGAATGTTTTTGGTTTTAGAGATTATGGATTTACAGTTTTACAGATTCTCGAGTTACTCAAGTACCGCGTTGGTTTTCCTCCTTCCAGATAAATATCATCTTTAATGACTACATCAGGTCACATTCGCTTAAGCCTAAGCCTAAGGAGCTCTTAAAAAAACCCTCATGATAATCAAAAAACAATTCTGAAATGTGGAAGAGAAAAGCCTACTACAATCGAAAAATATATCTCAATTTTTATAGCAATGTGCAAATTTGCTTGATTTATATATATGTAAAAGATATTATTGCCTTTACCTTCCAGAGTTCAGCAGTTCCTTCAACAAGTTTGGCATTTGTTTTACAGTATTTCAGAGCCAGATGCAAACATTCAGTTCCATAATCCAGATCATAGTCTGTACACTGTAGTAATTTTAAAAGAATAAATATTCTTAATTAGTCTTAAAGAAATCATACTTTTAAGCAATAACAGATTTTATTTCATTAATTAAACTTACATCTCAACAGTACTGTCCAGAATAATACATGCTGAATTAGGTAGGTAGGTTTCAGAAATAAAGCCTTTGATGCTTATGCTAAAACCATAAGATGCTTATGCTAAATTCTGGTTTTCCAACAAAGTGTTACAGAAGTAAATAAACAGTTTATAAGCACAAATGAATTCAATTAGGTGCTGCAGGTATCTTTCTATACCTTTATGTCATTAACTAAATCAATGAGAAGTTACAGGCATTAAAAAAAAAATCATGGAATTGAGGCCTCGCCAAAAGAAATAATCAACCTTCTAGTGACAAAATTCGAGATAGAGTATGGAACAAGTCAATAAACTGTAGAAGTGTGACTCTTCAAATGCCTTGTCTGTTTTAGTTTTTGCAGCTTTAGAAAAAGATAGTAGTAACTAAGAACCTCTGTATTGCTTACTTGTTTCCCTCTATTTTTCTCCAGTTATCTGCACACAAAATAGCTAAGTTTCATGCTGCTCCATGTGCCTTCCAGATTTAAAAAAAAAAATTTCAAACAAACATCAAAACTGCCAGAAAGTTTGTCCAATTTTTAGTCACCTAAATAAGAGGTATTCTTCTCTTGACACATCCTTCCCAAGCAGTTTTGCTTCCTATAATTAGTGATCATAAGAATCCTATTAATAGAAAATGGAGAGGAGGATAGAATCTCTAGAGCTAAAACATAGGTAGGTAGCAGGTACAAAAGTAGGCACTAGGAATCAGACAGGACAACCTCAAGATGAATTGGCCTGATTAAGGTAAGAAATTTCTAGGATATTTTCATATTGCTAAATTACCAGTCCATGCAGAAACATGAATTACATGTAATAAGGAAGGATAGTTTAAGATAGGGTCTTTCATAAAAATGGATGTATCTGATAAGATCACAAGCTGTCTAGCCCAGTTCCAGTCTCTAGTAGAAGCTGACGGTGGACACCCAAGGACAAGTAAATAAGAACAAGGCAATCCTATTTTCTTACTTTCCCAGAATAATCCCTTGGCCTCATACAAAGCTATTATCCTGTCTTATAAAATTCCCTAAATTAAGAAGCCTCTGAGGGACACATTGAACCAGAAGTGACTGTCTTAACAGTCCTCATTGAATTACTACAGGCATCCTGAATTCACCCAATTACTTTTTAAATAGAGCAGTATGGTTTTTAGCACCTGCATCAGGGAGCATATCATTCCCCACTTTTCATCACATTCTGTTGTTCTGACAGAAAAGGGAGTACAAAACCACCTTCTCAGCTCTTCGGATGCTCCACCACATCTCTTCTCCCATCTTTCCACAACTGAAGGGGTCAACAGCTATTCAGTCATTTCATGTGCAGAAGCGACTTCAAAACATTGATCAACCCTTTTTCTGTCCTTTGCGTTTATCTACACTTACCTACTGTGGTAAACTGACCCATTATTTTGAAATGTCTTTTTAAGTCAGCTAAAAAGAACTACAGTCCCCATGATGCCATGGTTCTGTCGGAAGTCGGGAGGCAGAAGTTGTACAGACGCGGCAAGGTATAAAAACACCTATCAATTTTATCATAACATCTTTCTGCAAACCTCCTTAGTTAGCCCTCATCTCTACTACCTTGAAAAAAAAATGGGTATTTGTGTTATACTTTTCTACAGAAGTTTTTACGTGCTTTGAGTAACAAAACAGAAGGAGAGAGTAACTTTAAAAGAAAGACTTCTTTCAGAATATTAAAGAAAACAGGTTTCAAAATGACACTTTGGAATGTTTTTAAATTAAATTTATAGTCTTTAAATAATCAAGATGCTAAAAAGGTCACCAGAAAATATAAAGGAATACAGCAATCTAGTTCCAAAACATGTAAAACTGAGTGATATCTTTGGTAAAAAAGTCCAGCGATAAATTGTCAATGAAACCAGAAATGGCCTAGTAACTTTCAGTTCCAAATATTTATTACCAAAATGTTTCCTTTGTTTTGTCTGTAAGGAAAATTTTCTGGTAGAAAACTATTTTCTACCAATGTGAATAACATATAGGTTAGAACCATATTTTTATTTTGCCTCAGAATGGAAGAGAAAATTTCAGAAAGTAACGGTGAAATAATTCACTTTGAATTAAAATTAAGCTACTTTTAAAAAAATATGATGATACTAAATGATAAAATGATACTAGGACAAGACTAAGCAATTCCAAATTTTTAGCAAGGTATTAATTACAGATGATTAGCAGGGAGTGGAGAAATTCCATAAATAGGATAAAGCATCTTGAGGGTATTGCTGGCTTCAAGGGATGAAATATGACACAAAGCAAAGTAATAATTAAACACATATGTCACTAAGACTTGTACATCATGACATTTACCACTCTAATTATCTGTAATTGTTTAAACCTAAACATATTGTCACAGTGTACTCTTCCGCAAGTCTGACACACTGATGTCAGAGGAGAACAATGAAAGAGAATTATCAGGTCAAGACCAGCTTAGTTCATGTATTATCCATAAACTAAACAGCTCCCTAAGTGAAAACTTAAATCCATATTTAAGGTGCAGAATTTGAAAGCCTCTATATTGCTCTAAGAAATTCAGTTAACAAATTAAGCATTATCAGGGAGTGCCTATAATAAAAAGTTGCAGACTATCTATGAGAAAAATTCTTACAGATCCAGGCATGCAAACACTCTCATTCTAAGTCTTCTGTTTCTCATTGTACATGTAGAGCCAGTTTACATTACAACAATCTGTTTAAAACTCATAGGATTTCTCAAGTCTCTTTTTGACTGAAAGGCTTTTTAGCGTAAAGTTTGACAGAGTACAGCTGAGTGGACTTGACATGCACACGACTTTGTGAAACAATAGACATAGTTTAAGTTTCAGACCACAGACCTGAAATGGTGGAAACAGCTGGAAATATTGGCACAAAACACATTGACAACAGAAAGAGAACGGATTAGTTTAGCTCTTTAAATGACACAGAAGGAAATACGTTATTTAAAAATGCTTTTGAACTGTTGAATGTTCTAATAGGTAGTTTGTGAGACTGACTTTTCTGTGGGTGGTTTTTATTTGTTTTCCAAGAGTAGATGTTTGAATAAAGTGCAATGGGTAGAGTGAGATCCAGATTTTAGCATTACATCAATTCTTTTTCACCTGCACCCAAGATTAGCTTGAAAATATTTTGATCAATAATATTACTTCCTAAAATGCAAGCTATGCTCTTGTTGCTTAGCTGCAAACATTGAAAAAGGGGTTAGAGAAAAGAGCAGCTACACAGCCTGGATCTCCCTGGTACTTACTAATAGTCCATAAGCTAAATTGTTTCCAATACAATACTTTGAACAAGTCCAATTATAAAGAAGCAGTATTTAACATTTACAATTGCTTTTACTGTTAACACGCACTATTTTAGTTTATCTTTATCCTAATAACCTTAGTTCTACAATAAGGAAACAAAATCAATATTCTTCATGTATTAACTGAAAGAAAATCTTCAGATGGGCTTCTTTACATAGGTACCTTTAAAGCCTGTATAGAGCCAGGCTTTTACACTTCTGTAACCACCAGCTATGTCACCTTTAGTACTTTTTCCACTGCCAGCCCAAGTGTCTCCATTTTGCTCTCCCATGTAAATCCATTCCATAACAATATCAGAACACTTGCAATTAAAATGCATAACTAATTAACAATAGCAAAGCTTTATGATTTTTCCAGAGCATTGCAAATCCAGTTTCCACTGCTGAAGTGCCAGAGTACATCATGAACATCCATCATCAGGAACACTTTCCTGAGTCAAAAAAACCCAGACACAAGCTTTTGCTGAATCTGAACTGACCTATTTTATCATAATTTATAAAGATTTGTTGTTGTTCATTAATATGGAAGCCAAAAAATGGTGAATCCGTCAGTGGGGTTGCAGCAAGTACTCAGCCTACAGCAATATACCACAGCTAAATGAGAAATAACAGAAGCTGCAAACAGAAGGAGAAAACAGATTATTGAGTTCAGATAAGTTCATCTCTGAAACAACTTCTACTGTAGCTCATTATTAAAACTGCTGTGACATCCAGATGTAGTAGTGCTTCACAGTGAAGAGAATAAATATACAGTAATTTAGTCTGTAACAGAATAAAGCAAGGTTTTTTGTCTACATACCTGTATCTCTATCCCAATGCCTTTCACTACAGTAACTGCAAATGTACTCTGTGTACACGCTGTGATTCCTCTGCACTCTACCGTCAGATCCCATGAATACCTCCTGACTGACCATTGAAATATTCTGGAACTCAAGTTACTTATAAGTCCACTAAATATGCATTAAAGAACTCATGCATTGCTTGGTTCCAGGATCCTATGCGCTAAAAGGCGTATGACCAAGAAGAACAGAAGGTACATTCCAGCCATGGAGCTGAAGGCTCTGAGGCTCCAGCCTCCTCTTAGTGAAGGCATTCATTTGGGTTTCCTTCCTCCTCACACTGGATAATTCATATTTTTTTTTCTTTAAACACAAATTTCTGCTTTAAACAAAAGCAGAAACTCAGTGGGATTCGGAAACGTATATGGATGCAGAAAACAAGTATTTATATCAAAGCTTACACTTTTGAGCATAAATTAAACAAAAATCATTGTGTATAATCTAGGAATAACATTTTTATGTGGATACTTCTGTCTATTTTGGACAGGTTCCTTCAACTTTCTTCTAAGCAGCAAATCACACATGATTCTGTGACAAAAAGACAGAATCTAGGACTAACGAGGTACATGGAAAAAACTCTTGGTTTTAGTGTCCCATTCCATCAGAAACACTAAGAAAAAAGTCATTTACTTTGTTTTAGATTCATCAAGGAATCACAACAAAAACATGGACATAAGGTAACTAGGCAATTAGAAAATATTTCCGTTTTACTGATTGCAATTTTCTTGCTCTGACCTCAAAACAAAACAGAAGCTGAAGGATAATCACAAGACTAGGTCCTAGCCCGAGCATCCTTAAGTGTGACTCTGGATAAAAGAAACAAAGATCAAGTTCTAAAATTCTTTCAGAAAGCGTAAGAGCTATCTTCTCTATTCTTAAATCCATGCCTTAAGATACTTGCAGTTACCCTACAGGATTATTATGATCATGTTTTTATCATTGTCTCATGTAATGCTAAGGGAGGTTTAGTTTGGAAACTAGGAAAAACTTCTTCACTGAAAGGGTTGTCAAACCCTGGAAGTGTCTGAGTCACCATTCCTGGAGGTATTTGGAAGATACGTAGTTGTGGTGCTTAGGGACATGGTTTAGTGGTGGACTTGGTAGTGCTTGGTAGTTAGCAGTTGGACTCAATGACCCTAAAGGTCTTTTCCAATCTAAACAATCCTATGATTAAAGCCTACTCTTTAAGTCTTGACCTTATTCTGGCTGCTACTCTGTCTCTGCAAAAGGAAAAGTCCAAATAAACAAATCATCCTGTCAAAGATGTACATGTGCTCAACTTTACACCAAAATCAAAAACTATCAAACTACCACTTTGAAAATCCCTAGTTCTGTTTAAAAACTAGACAGAGAGCCCTAACCCCTACATACTCAGAATAATAAATAATTCAGTCCTTCCAGAGAATGAGGTCTGCTATGTTCTCCTAGACAAATCATGGTCAACCTATAGAGAGAGGGGCAAAAATGCAGCTTTGCTATTAAGGAAGAATATGAAGAACCTTAATGAAGAATAACTGAAGATGCTTTGCTGAGGAAAGAAGGGTACCAGCAGGCACAAACAAGAAGTGTCGGGGGTTGTGTCTACATTACTAATTTAGTGTGCAGGAGAGATTCTTTTTGGTGAAAGTCTTTCCTGCATCCCTACTCAGAATCATGCAAAATGCACTTGACTGTGCTGCCAGAGAGCACAAGGTGATTTCCCTTCTGGTGGAATCAAGGTGAAAACCCTTTGTGAGGGCACCTGCTAAAGCACATCATTTGCAGTATGGACACAAGGCACCCTAGCAGTCAGGGCTCAGCACGCATTGTGTCCATATGACCAGCAACTGGGATGAACATCACCGCTGGTAAAGTCCCAGTTTACACGTACAATCCTGAAACCATAACAGACCATCAAAAATCAAACCTCAAGTCAGTCCCTCTTTGTGGCACACCAGTAGATCTATTCCTAATGTTACTCCAAAGTCAACATAAACTAGCATAATGAAAATGAGAATACAAACTGAGAATAAAAAATGGTACAGATATGAAGATTAAATACCTGATGTAACTAAAAGCTAATTACTAAACAAATTGACTTACAACTGGTCCTGAGAAACCATGAAACAGTATTGATTTTTCAGAAGAGGACATGAGTCATTTTGAGGATGCAGTTGAACAAGGAATTTCAGGTCTCTCATACAATTTTTGCTTTTTAAAAAGTCATAATTACAACACCAATAAGAAATAAGAAACTGTTAATGTTCTATGTGACAACAGTAGTAGTCAAAATACTGTGTTAGGACTCGTTGTTTAGACTTCAGAAAATTATCTTGTAAATTGGAAAAACACTTGGAAAAAAGATACATGGACAAGACAAAGACAAAAAAAACTTGTCCCAATGTAGAAAACTACACATTTAGGTTATTCTAAGAAAATGTAAAGAAGTGATTGTTCACATTCTCCCAGTGAAGAAATTTCTAAATTTATCAAATTATAAAATTAAGCCACCAACAGAGAATTCAATCAGGCTTAGAAGCCGAGGTGAGTCAAATTCAGACCAAGTTAAAAATGCATGGTTTAATTTTTTTTGTGAAGACATAAGTAAATTGTTCCAAGAGTGAATAATCTTAAGAGAATCACCTCTTGAAATTATGATGGATTATAAATGGGCCTTTTCCTTGCCTTTCAACACACTAAACTGTCAGTAGCTAAGAGACTGAAAGCTCTAGCATCACTACCTTGTTTTCTTTGCTCTCTCAAAGCAAGCAGCAGACGACAATTGAGATGGGTGGTCTCCCATATGCTGGTTACAGTACCCAGCATGTTTTGAGCCTGTGCCAAACAAGTTATTCTTGCAGATACAGGACATTTATCAGGGGTAAATCCAGTAACACAACAATACTCCCATAATTTAGTTTAATTTTCAACTTGAGTAACTGTAGCGTGTCTCCCTAACATACACCCTCCAAATTACATCTGAAGACAAAATGCCTTTTCACTGCTACAGAGATGCCAGTTTTCACCCAGGGCGTGGCACTTTGCACCAAACAGTTCCAAGAGCTAATATGTGAATTTGTGAAGTGCTTTGAGATCCTACAGGATGAGGAGTGCCATAAAATGGAAGTAATTATCCCATTAGCAAAAAAACTTTGTTTTTTCTTATGCAAGGCATTAGAATTTCTCCAAACATTCTTGTGGCAGAAATTAAATTAGGGCAAGGTGGGGATTCATACAATATCCCAGTCCTACCATTGCGCCAAAGAACTAATCAAGTACAGAGCTATCAAAACTAGCATAGTTTTCCTCAATAGACCACCAATCTAGCTTCAAGTTTTGAATAAATGAAAGCATTACTGCCAGAATTCATGTAGCATATTTACCCTGAAAAGAACCAGGTAGGTTTTAAGGATAGGAAAAGGGAAAAAAATTCTCTAAATCTCAGGATAAAGCTGCTACGGCGAAAAGGTGCCAGATGAAGTAGCAGTACAACGTCTTTCGGAAATCTCTCAGAACTACAACCTGAAGACTGTACAAATTAGGATATTCGTTTTGGTGAGGTTGACAGCCCTATATTTAAGCAACAGTCTGTGTGCAACAGTCTGAAGATGAATGGAGAAAGGCAGACCAAAATCCTCTGCAAAACTGCATTTTTAAGTTCATTGCAACCTTGCATCAAAACCAAAAATTACCAATTTTCAGCAGGAATGAAATTGAACAGAATTCATGTTCTACTGAAATACCAATGAATTTTTAAATAGGACTAAAACCAGAGGTTAAATTCAAGCCGAAATGGACCATAACAATGTAAGCGTGCTGTTCATAAAGCAAAAACTTCTCATGTAAGGAGAAATGAAATACTAGGTTTTCTTTCATCATTTAGGAGCTACACAGATTTCCTTGTCAAACAATCAGATCTAAAATCCTAATGACCCACGAAGAAATCAGTAGAATGGCTTCCTTTGTCAGGTTATTCCTTATGTTTAGATTGCACACTGAAAAACTCACAGGTATTTCCTACTTTTTGCCATTTAAAAATGGTGATTGCTTTTTGGGTGCCTTTACGCTACAAAACCAGCTCCGACCTGTATCACCAACTCATGATTGAATAGCATCAGGCAAAAAAATTTTCTTCTGCAAGTGAATGTTTACACAACGTAAATATTAAGCTATTCAGCCCTCCCACAGCTTAGATGCCTTCACATACACAAAGTTTCATATTTGGTCAATGTCAAAAAAAAGCTGAGGTGCCTTGAAGATTCAGATACCTTTAGTCTTAGGAAGGAGGTGAACAATGGGTTTTTTTCAGGATTCCAGCATTAGACTTAAATATCCAAATTCTGCCTCATTTTGACCCTTCAGTCCTTTTTCTGAATCTGACCCTTGCTCCCAAAGTTGCCAAGGTTTTAGTTAACAATTTGTCTGCTACTGTTCATTTAATCTCCTGTTGCTCCTGGCAATGTTAATTTGACAGACATTGATTTCTCTAACAAAGAATGAACCCACAGGAAAATCCCCAAATCAGTCTAGACATTTTGCCTCGAAGGATTTGCCTGACTTATGCCAAAATATTACTAAACTGCTACAGCTGACTCCACTTCCCCACTACAGAGGATGCTAAAATGCTTCACACATGTTTGAAGAAGAATCCCAGTAATGTTGTGCTCTTTCAAAAAAAAAAAACCACACTTTAGAAGTTTACAAAATCCACATGGAATACACTCCCTATTATTTACATAAAGAAAAGACAATACTTTGAGCAAATACTTCTACAATGGGCCTAACAATAGCCAACTTCCTTTCTTGCTCTGAACATTCTCAGGGGTTTGTTAGACAAAAACAATTTTGGGATTTCTTTTTCTTCTACTGAGGACCAGGTTGGACAGTTTGCAGAGTATCTCTTATCCCCACCTCAACCCTATCTGGGGACATCTTGTAATGATTCTTTTGGTGAGTGGAAGAACATCTGTCTCCCATAACTTAGCATCAAAGTATTTCATGATTCTCCCTGACACACTATTATTTTGGACCTTGTCATTACTATGCTTATATATAGCAGCTCCCTCCTATGCAGTCAGATGCTGTAACATCCCATAAGTAAATGTGATTGCTTATTATCCAGATAGTGGGTAATGTGTGCTATGAACAGATGTATTAATTCAGTGTAGCCGCAAGAAATACTAATCTCTACATAGCTTCTACTCAGATTAGACAGAATCCTAAGGTCAGTCTGTTCCATGTGGGTATCTGTAAGGAGGTTATAGACATGCATCAGAGAAACATCTCTAAACATGTTGAGGCTTACTCTCCTTCAATGAATAAAAAACTAGTAACAGTAAGAAGGAATAATTTCAGCTTCATGGTTCTGATAATCTATAGAAGTTCTCCTATTAATATATGATTAAACTACCTATATACACAATACAAACAGCCCCCCAAAAATGGTGTAGCTTTTGTAGTAAATATTCCCAGGTACGGAAGATCTTGAGGCTAACTGTAAAACAATGTAGAAAAGATTACCAGGAAAAAAAACTGTATCAAAGCTATTTTGAAAATTAATTATTATAAAGCTATCACTCTAAGTAGTGAACAGACTTTGCTGTGCCATCCACATGCGAAGGATTCCTGCAAAATAGCCTTCTAATGTGTCCCACCCTTTCTTCAGCTGTGTATAGCTCTGCCCTCTTACATACTGATCACACTGGTGAGCAATTCTATTACAACCCCAGCATTCATGCTGACAGCTCTCTAACCATCACATCATCTTCCCCAGGTTCCCCATCTCTGACAGAGAAGCTAGTCAGGAATTTCTACACACCACTCCTCTTCTGCTTCCATTTTCAGTAGTTTCTCTGCCAGATGAGGAAGGGCAAAGCTTTTCAATTGTTTCTGCTACCTTCCTTACATTGGCAGATATTTCAAATACACAATGCTTTGCTAAGTTTGGGTATTTCAGCCTTTGTACAGTGTGGGTGTATTACTTTGTACTGATGTGACATCACACAAGATTTTTTTTTTTAAAGATAGAAGATCTGCAATCTCTGTGCATTTCACAATATGTCAGAAATGGGTATTAAAGAATCTACTCTGATTAAAGGAAAAAACTTGTCTACCTGACTTTCTGATACCCTAATTCCTTAGAAGATACTGCTCCAGGGGAACACTTGACTTCTAGTAAGTTAAGTTTTCCCCCCACTCTCCTCCTCCCAGGATCACAGGATCATACTTTGCATTCACTCCTATTTAATTTTAAAAGCTGAACAGAAACATGAAACTACCTTAAGCAAAAATGAACAACTCTGGTCTAAGGAATTTATCCCTTATTTTCTATTTTTGGAAAGGGTGGATTTGCAATTAACCCTTAAACTTTCCTGATTTCCCTTAGAGCTGGTAAGAATGAAAAAAGGAAACATGCATTGCCAACGATCAAGAGTTTAACTCTTATTAACCTGAAAAAAAAAAATTCAATTGGCTGTTTTTGTCCCAGGAAGGTTACAACTGAAGTAAAGAATGGGTTCTGCAATTTTCCAACTTTTCCACAGGTTTTACTGGTTATTAGAGATTTGCATTTTTTTATTTTAAAAAGTTTAACCTGTCTACCACTAATACTTACTGACAGTTAGTGGTACAGCTCATTACAGTGTGCAGGAAACAAGACATCACAAAGTGGGACATACTAGAACCAAGAGCCCTGATGCAACATCACACATTAACCCCTTGGCACATTTATAAGGCCTTTTACCCAACATCCCAAGAAAAACCCCTGCCCGAGGTATCCTCTTGCTGCCTGCGAAGTACCACATATTATAAATACAGCTCCTCCTCTTGCAGTTGATTGCATCTGTCACTTGTCCACCTTGCATCAAGCATACATCATACAAATAAAAGCCTTAACCTTCATAAATTCTATAAATTTACGCATTTTGTATGTTTTATAAATTTTATAAATTCACCAAATCAAAGGGCATAAAAACAGCATGTTTCACAAGAATGATGTGAGAAGACATATGAGTGACACAGCAACACTCACAAGCACATGTAAGGAGGCCTGGGTAATTCATTTTTTCTCACCTCAGGACCATTCCAATGCCAAATTCCAAAGTCCTACTACAAAGCAGAGGCATCAGAATACTTCACTGAAACAGAAGTAGACAGCTCCTTTCCCATGCTTCATAACTGAACAGAGACTTGCAACAGAAAGCATTAAGCAGCCTGACATACAGGGGTAGGTGCCTGTATCTGCCAAAATCCTGTTATACCTATTCATTTATCATAGCTAAGTGCTCTATTTAATGACACACAAGTCAGACTAGTGAGGTCTTTTAAGATCAAGACACCACTTTAACTCCACTGGCTGTTGTGGGCTCTGAACAAGTTGCTTAATTTCAATACAGACTTCAAAAATTTTTAGTCTGCCTCACATGATGTCAAATACAGGGGCCAAGATGTTATACATTCAGCTTTTAACTCAGGGTACAAGGGAACAGAAACTTTGTAAGAATGTTAAAGCCAGTATCACTATTCTGGAGTGGCAGGAGTAGCAGTTTCCTGAACAACGGTCTTCTGATTCTGCTCCATTGCAGCAATTATCATCTGAGGTAGAAGAATATGAAAAGCTTTCCCTTCCCTGTCGTACGTCCACTTACTCACTGCATCACAAAAAGGCAGACAAAGTACTCCCAATTATCTTTCACCAAGAAACAACAATAGTTCTCTGACTGCTTGCACTCCCTCAATAAAATAGTAAGACTCTGGGACGTTTGAATGCATTTTTTTCCTCTCAAGCATATATACAGACATATCAAAAAAAAGCTGTTTCTACCACTAATTGATGTTGAAATTGATGCTAGCTGGAAAAGTCTAAGATAATTTTAAAGGAAATTTTCATAAGTCTATACTACCGTTACAGCACAATTAAAAAGATATTCAAAATTAACCATCAGAAGATCTAGCAGTACCCAGTAACTCAGCAGCATTTTTTGGATTGCTCTTCTCATTTCAGATTTATTTACTTTTCTGGGGATTAAAAACAAACAAACAAACCCACGTTACTTTACAGGTAGAAATCCTTGACTACCTTACAATAGCAGAGTAGAAAGATGAAATAGTTTTCCCATCAGGATCAAGAAACATTCTGGAACTGGGACAGCAGGACTGTCCCAAAGAACAAAGATTTCAAGTTAATACACCTAGCAAAAGGAGATGTGACTAGTGGAAAAAAGAAACCCTTTCAAAAACAATACAATGCATACCTTCCCGCAGAACCTATTTCCCTCACACAACAAGCAAAAATTAGAACCACAATGGAAACTTCGTAATATACTTCAGAGGTAATGGATGGAACACTTAACCCTGTTTCTGGATAACTGACCAAAGACACTACCTGGCATCACTTCCAGGCAACAGTTTTTCTTTTTTTTGACAAAGTGGTTGTAATACAGAAGACTCATAGCCAGAAAAATCATATTTAAAAAGTACTAGATTTTAACTTTTGAAAAGTCCTGTTAAAAGAGGCTTAAATATCAGATATGCAAGTGATGAACAGTTTTAATGAGCTCCCAAAGTCATTACGAAGACAATGGAGTGCGTGCAATTTTTAGGCAACAAAATTTAAAAGGTTTCAATAGCACCACTACGAAGCTCAGAATGCAACATACATCTGAAAAAAGATCTGTCCGAAATATGTATGTTCTAGGCAAAAGAGAAGAGTGAAAACTAAATTGAGATCTAACATACAAAAATGAGATGTGTCGCAATGAAATGCATGCAAACAACATGGCTGAATGGCCTCAAAATCTGTGCTGGATTTTGGGTACCAAATGCAAAGGGAACAGTGTAGTATGCATATATTTTAAGATATTATTGTAAACCAATCTTTGGCATTTGTTGTATGTTCCTCAATTTTATGTACAACACATGTATTCTTCCCAAAACCATTACTATCATTTTTTTAATCAAGCAAGAAATGGAAAACGTTTTCTATGAAAATTACTTCTAATTTGATAAAGGTCATACAAAAGTATTTTTACATATTTCAACAGCTTATTCCTTTCCAGTTCTAAATATATTCAAAACAGAAGTAAAAGTAGAAGGAGCACTAGTCTGCTCTGCTCAGATTGGTACCAGACAAGAAGAGCTAATAAAATTATAGACGCAAACCTGCAAAAATCAGGGAACTGACCACTCATCACGTTACAATTTAGTGGTCAAGACATTCAGAGATCTTACATTCATGAAAAAGAACACATTTGGAAGTAAACTCTCTTAAGTCTACCTACTCTCATTAGACATTGAGTAAATAGAGACCAAAGTTTAAAAGCAGTATTCCACATAACCCACAATGCAACTCAAAAGCCTATGTTATTTGAAGCAGTAATTCAAATGAACAGTTTCTTTCTAAGGAATGCATATTTGACTGTTTTTCTCTCATGCTGTTGCTCCATAAAGGTCACAACTGTATAAAACACACAGGAGTGGAATCATGATCCCATGCCAAGTGAGCCAAAATGAATTCCATTCCCAGCTTTGTGAATGACTTGCAATGTGTGTAACAAAATTATTTTTTTTTGTTCATCTGTACAATGATACTTACCTAATTCACCAGGTTGCTCTGGGAACTCATGATGAGTATATTAATACTTAAGATGCATAATAAACCGTACCCATTCCTACGAAAATCTATCCTACAGTAGCTTGAATAAGTTTTTCAGGACAACGATTATCTATCTTTTTTTATTTGTTTGTACAGTTCCCAGAACAATAGGGTCTTAATCCTTGACTTGGACAGCTAGGCACCATTGAAACATAAATAATTCGCAAACAATATGAGTTGAGAGGTTTAGTGAAGTGTTATCCTTCCCAGAGCTCCCAGGCACAGAGCATTGAAATGGCCAGAATTTAGCCAATGCAAAGGGAACTGGGGACAAGAACCATAGCCTTGGTTGCTCACTAACAACTTTGGTGGCTTGTCCTTGAAAGAGCAAGGATACAAAAAAGAAGGCTGATAGAATGCATATGTGAGAAGAGAACACTATCCAGAGGAGCATAGGGACTGCAAATATAGTTGTCTTTTGAGCAAGGCATTTAGGACAAAAGCTTTTTATTTATTTGCCTGCTCTACTGTATCTGCAAACGAAGAGCAAACACAGTAGGAAAAAAAATAGGGCTTTGTTTTTGGCATGCTTTTTTGAGAAACGTCACATAAACATGCCATTTGCCAAAAGAGAGAGACACCAACAAGAAAGAAACAGTTGTATAACTAACAGTAGCTGTTGTCTCCTGAGATTTGTTCTATGTGCATATATGCTGCCTTAATCACAAGTAAGATCACTACATTCAAGCCAGAGTCTCACTTAGAAGTATCAGCTGTGTGTTATCATACACACCAAGAACATCTTCCTGCTTCCCATTAGAAGTTACAAAAGTTGAAGTTAGTCCAATCACTTCAGTAGCTCCTCATCTTGGACAACCCTTCATCTTCAGCATCTAAGAATAGTTTCAAGTATCAAGCATAAAGGATACGACATGAAATTTGTGCCAACATTAAGTAAATCAATTACTGAACAATTAAGCAACTGTTTCCTCTTCATTGCCTGTCCATGCATTTGTTCTGCTGTTGGTGACTTCTGAGCTATATACTCTGTGAAGGTGGATGTCAGCAATTTGGGCTTGTTTACTCTAGAAATGAAAGACTGACAGGAAGCATGACTGTCAGCAATACTGGAGTGAAAAACAATTCCTTCCAAGTGACAAATGAAGAAATGCTCTGCTTCCAATCAGCCTAGAAGATACCTGAAGGAAGGGCAATTTCCACAAGGTGATGAATGAGAAGGAAGCGGAATGCTGAGACGGAAGCCTGGAGCTTTTCCAGTAAACTGTGAATGCAGGGTGGGGCAAACAAAAGCAGTCTTCAAACGTACACTACCCACAGATTTCTTAAATAAAGATGATGTTAAAGCAATACATTAGGGAAAAACATGGAGAATTACAATACAGACTAAGTAAATATTATTTTCAGCCACTAATCAAAGTATGTACAATACATATGCAACATGAAAGAATTCAACATTTATTTACCTACAGGTATCAAGTTAAGATTATCCCAATATTTTACAACAGTCTATATCCCATCATATTACTATATAATGTCATTATTACACTGCATCCAAAAACTTTGATACTCTCAGTTAACAATACACACTTCATACATACCTAACTTTAAACACATTAACCCATTCACTTAAGTAATCTATTTACAGCACAATAAAAATTAAAGCAAATCTTTCCAATAGTTTAGACCGCTCACTCCCTCTTGTTTTGGGCAGTTTGATTATCAAAAAACTTGAATAGATTAGAATGATAAAGCATTTTCATCAAAAGACTACAGAGAAGTAATACACTTACACTTTTACATGATCTGAAATAGATGCTGAATTTCTGTTTTTGAAAGGAGAAATAAAAGTTATCTTATTTTTAACTAACGTAAATGGAAAAAAGTTTTAGAAAGTCTCAGTCTTACCTGTTGGTATGCTTCATAGATTATATCAAACAAGAAAGCCTGAGGCATTTCACTCGCTCTGTACCTGGCACGTTCCAATGAGTGGTCTAAAGAGCCATCTGCAGCAGAGGCAATTACAGTAGAAACCAGAGGACGAATTGCTCCTGCTGCCTGTGAAGTAAAACACAAAAAAAGAGACCTAAATGTTATTAATGTTAATTTATATCAGACAGGTGCAGTCAAAAAAGTAAGAACTTTGAAATACATTTTCTACTTATCTTTTATGTATCACATAAGTCATAGTACTTAACCTGTATGAGACTCAACATGAATACAGCAATGGAAGACTGTGCAAGAACACACTGATGGCCAAATTACCAACCAAAAAAAAAATCTTAAGTCCTTCATAAACATCTACTGCAAATACATGTACAGACCTCAGATGTTTGTTTTCAGACTTTCTTCTACATTCGTATTAGGCGGTTTCTGTGAGGCCTACACAGGTATCAAACAGCAGGAGACACACCTCAGCAGTCTTAACCAACAACATCTATTGCCTTCACAGATTTCAGTTTGGCTGAACTGCTCAGAAATAAGCAACAAGAACAGTTTCAAAAAGTTGTGCTTGTTCTTCCTTGTCAAATTTATCCTGTGAAATACTGAGCAACCACACTTACCAGTGAAATCACTGGGCACCACACAGTACATACATCAGAAAATATTCAATACTCAGCAGCACTGTGCCCCAGAACAGATATTTAAATGCTTTTATTTCAGTTTGTGTTTTGCTTAGATTTGAAACCAGCTGAACACATCTCTTTGATCTTCCCATTGATATATAGTATTGAAGATCTATGGTATCTCTGCAACAGAACTCTCCTAACTAGTTTTAGTCACTTTGATACAAGGAAGTTACTGACACTTTGTCGGTCACTTACCAAATGCTCACATGAACTTTATATGAAGCTAAAGGGAACTAGGACAAGAGCAGTCCCAATAACGAAGAGGATGCAACAGCAGAACATTGCTTATCAAGTCACAAGGCAAAAAGCACACTCCCTAATGGTCCTAACCACTGAGAAGGGTGTCCTTACACTATACTGTTTATTATCCATTTTTAAGAATAACAAAAAAGAATAACTGATGCTGTTCCAAAACATTTCTAATTATCCAACATTTTAAATTAGCATACCTAAAAAACCACTCCCAATCCTGAATTCTGACACTTTTCACTGCCACCACAGGTCTTTTGAGGTCTCGTGAGCTTTGACACAAAAAAGTAGATCTCTTCTCACATAAGGTAGCAGCACTGTCATTCTTTATTTCATTTATCTTCTGTTGGCAAACCCTGCCCTCATACATACAAGTCCTGTTCATTCCTACAAGGTATCTGACCTCAGACAAGCAAATAGTGGCAGAATAGACACCAAAAGGTTTTTTCCTATCAGAAGAGAAAGGACTAGTTGTCTTCCCTCCCCCTTTTCACACTACTGAACAATAAACCAAAGAGGAATGCAGTCAGCATGTTGAGCACTTTATGAGCTCCAAAATACAGCTTCTTAGTTCATTCTTTTACAGAATGAGGACAGAGATATGAACAGATTTCTCATGCCAAAAGAATTCTGATATGCACGAGCTACAAAGGTGGGGAAAAGGGAGAGGTAAGATTCAAAAGAGGCATATGACAAGGGAAATATCTGAACCATCTTCTCAAAATCTGAAAAACACTTTTTCTAATATGTAGGAAGAGATAACTATATAAAACACTACATCGAGAAAAACACTGTCATCCAGAGGCAAAACATGGTACAGAAATATCAGTGAGAACAAGGAAATCACAGAACAACTGTCTGTAAAGGACGTTGAGAGGTCATCTAGTCCACATTTCTGTCCTTGGCGGGATCAATTTTACTGACAAAACTAAACACCACTATAATTTTAGTAATACAGCAATGTATTAAACGAGGAGTAAATTTAAGCGCTGTACTTTGAGGAAAAGCTGTGCACAAGCAGAAGTGGAGAGACTAAATTATCTGCAACTTGTCCCCTCTCTGTTTCTTATGATTCCAGGACATGGATTATTACCTCTATATCCCAGATGCTGGGCACTTGGACTAGGATATTTTGCTCTGCCGTCATATTTTAATTGGTCACACACACTAAAAAAAATTATAAAATTAGAAGGTCATGGGAATAGAGACAGAGCAGCATGCTAGCCACAGCTTCTCTGTAACTAGTTAAGTCTATTTGAATATTTTTTTTTCTGAAACAGTTACCATTCCAGAAAACCAGTTAGCAAAAGAGGATTTCTTAGGGTCATCCAGTATTTTATTACAGTTTTTAACAGTCATGTCATGTTACATTTTAAGCATAAAACAGGCCAAGAGAATACAATGTGACTTGTGTAACCAAACCTCACAAGTGAAACACGCACTCCAAGGAACAAAAAAACCAAACTGCAATTCTAAAGAAAATTGAAATACTCAAAATTATGTTCTTAAAAGAGCTCTGAAACACATTGTTTTCTTGACATCTGGTTTATTGCACAATAAAAATTCATGAATGTCTGTGTCTGTATCTTTGTGACAATACTGAGCCACATCTCCTGTTCTGCTGAAGCCTAGCTCTTTCAGAAGATTCAGGAAGATCTAATTTCTAATAAATCCATTTTTTAAGCCCCCAATTAACTACTTAAGTAATTGAAAGCTTCATGGCACCTAAAATGTAATAAATTTCATTTTTCAAAACACTCGAGTTTTGCTTTACCCCAGAATTGAGTCCCATGTGGCAGACTGAGCGTTTCTCACCTGTCTTCTGTCCATTTCAATGAGAAATCACAAGTTGGGCACAATAAGGTGTCTTCTACAACAAGTCCACTCAAGCTATACCTGACATTGACTGAAAACAAAGTGTAATATAAAGAATATTTATGTCTGACTTCTGATGATGCAAGGGAGACAAATTCTAAGTATGTATGCAGTAACAGGATAACTAGCAGGCATTTCATTAAAAAAAAAATCAGCTTTTATTCCAAAACAAGGACAATTCAGTCCATGACTACTCTATGCTCTGAAAGCTGAATGCACAGCTCTAGTACTTACTAAAGCCAGAAAGTTTCTACTGCACCAAAAACCTTCAAATGATGAGCAAGTGGTGGTCCAAAAGCTGTGAACCCATGAGCTAGAGCACACTTGCCACAGCGCAGCACTGAGTTGAAACCTTAAAAATCCTGAGACAAGATACAGAAACTGGTGGTTTGTTTTGCTCAGTAATGGCTCATCTTTCTGCAGGACCTTTCTCTGTCTCAGCACACACCCACAGGCTCCCTCAACCACACGATGTGACCCAACATAGGGCTGAGTTAAACACCTCAGCAACACAAGAACTACATTAGTTCCTAAGGCCACTTTCAGGCTGGATGAAAGCAGGATCAAGCAAAGGGAAACACTGGCCCTACATGTATGCCCTACATTGTTTTCATATGGGTCAGGAGAGCTGAGTCCTACATGTGACACCTTGCATGTGGCGTTGCAAGTACTTCTGGCAACTCTCTAGCTGGCATATGCTGACACAGCTGCCAAACACAAGCTGGCTTACACAGACCTTACCACACGTGCTTCTGCTCCCACAACTGGCTCACAGGTATCTTCATTCATGGTGTAAACATAGTATTTGGCAAGCAAGAACAGAACTTGGATTTTTGTTCTCATATGGAGGCCAAACAGGGGCACAGTTCAAGACGTATGGCTCATCATGCAGTATTTCCTTCTGGTTAGCACAAACATCCTCCCTACTCAGCACAAAGCCTTTTCTGAATTCCACTCCTACCAGTCTTGCAATGAACTGAACAGGAAATTTAGGCATTTAAGACAGGGCTACAAACTACATTATTTTAGTTTACAAACTTAAATATTAGGGCACAGTAGGGCCAATAATACAATATGGTACTACTGTTTCTAAAGGGGCTTTTGCTCCTGATGACTGTGGAATGTAAGTGAAGAACACAATCACGCTGCTAGTCTGTGTTTGTTCAGTTATAGCACCAAATATTTTATTATTTGCAAGGAATTTCCTTGTTGTTTGTCTGGTTATAAATCAAAGAATAAGCAAAGAACTATTTTCAAATTAGTAATATTTTCATATTATTAAAGTGAGTATATACTGAGTCTCAGGTATTTGGATTTCATTTGTTCTAATTTGAGAAGGTTTGACTTGCTGTTTACGTTAGGAATGTACAAGTATTTGGCCTGGCCCCCAGGCAAGATGTTCAAACACCATGTTTTTAAAAAATGAATGAAACAAAGAAGATCTGTCCTCATTTAAAATATAAGTACTTGTTAATGTCACTATAGTTTTATAGACCTTTTTTACACTTTGAATTAGCCTACCACAAAATACAAATCCTGTGAGTTAAAAGCAAGTGCCTTGCTCTAATACTACTATTTCCCTGCCCAGAGTATGCATCTTCCAATTTCTAGTCATCTTGACCCAGATCTCAATTAGATTTACTTCCAAGATAATACACAAAATCATAATACACCCTTCCTGAATGTGAAGTGGATAGTTAATGGAGAATTAAACTAAGTTTCTTGGAATGTCCACTTTACAGCCTTCAAGCCACTCCATTTCAATGACAGTCAAGCACTAGTTTTGGTGAACCTGACATGTCCATGAAATCCATACGCTTCTTTTCTGCCAGTTTTGCATGTTTTGTTTAAAGTACCAAAATATCTTGTAGAAAGCTCTTAAAATATTCTTCCATAGCATAACAGTATTTGTTTCAATGTCTGTTAACTGGTTAATTTTCTTTTGCACAGAATACCGGAGCAAAACTCATCCTTTTAATCTATCATTTCATTTAAAAAAAAAAAAATCCTAAAATGTCCCAAGAATTCCATCAACTTTAGTGGAAGTGACGGACTGGTATCTCTCAGAAGGAAGCTTGTCCATCCATGTGTTGAAAACTGAACCAGCCTGTAGAGGCCTTTGAGAACAACAGGTGTCTTTTATAACCCATTTTGAACAGCACAAATCAAAACCCATTACAAACAAGTTCTCAGTTTCATATTCAGTTTTTTTCATAACTGCCTAGAGCACCGCATGCATCTGAGATTTAGAGAGTCAATGGTGACGAAAAAAAGGAAGAGAGTGAAGTACATCATGCAGGTCAGTATAATAAGGTATCATAAGTATTTTCCATAAATTCAAGGCATACTAATCTACCTTTTCACTAAACAGTAACACTTATCATTCTCTTTTTTATCATATATTTATTCTGACAAGAAATTCTTTAGATGCATGTATTCAGTGAATACACAACCAGGGTATGTTTTAAAACTTAGACACAACAGGCAGTTCAAAAAGCATTAGGGGGAGAAGATGGAGCTTATACGACAAGCAAGAAATTATCCAGGTTACAAATATATCCCCAACACACAGTGCATTATTCAGCTGAGACCAACGCTACACATCTAGAATACAACCTACCAAGAACAAGTTATTGAAGAGCCAGAAGCTCCAAAAGAGCATGAAAACCAACCCACCCACATCACTGGTCTGGTCATTTTTGGTAGCCAGAATTGAAACACAACAATGTTAAATAGCTGCAAAGCTCAACAAGTTGAATGACATGGACTAGGATGAGTAAAAAAAACAAAAAAATATTGCAGTGGCACAAAATCCTTACAAAAAAGTACCACAACTACAACTCCTTTTGTTTTACAACAGTGTGGTAACAAGCTCAGACAACCACAGATCCTGCAGGCTGGCATACTGAAAAAAAAAAAGGATGCTGGATGCTGTGTCTTTGGCACACTCCTGTCCCCAGTAAGCCCCAAGTTCACTTGTGTGTGCAGACCCACAAAGTTCACTTACATGGCCAAAATGCAACCCTGAACTTCAAGTGAGTGGTAATCAGAGCCTAAAGCTTTACAGTCTAGTCCTAAAGCAGACTGTCCCATTCCTCTAGCACGACTCCCATCTTTTTAATTACACCAACAACACTTTTCTTCTCCATTCATAGCTTTTATCTCCCCTGAAAATTATTTTCCCTATGATTTCTACCTTCTTAGCTATCTAGTAGCATTAAGTAAATGCATATTTTACATTTCAATCATCCTAACTCCATTAGATGCAATTTTTAAAATTACCTCGGAATACGGATCATGTCAAACCCATACAGGCTTAGCTCATGAGTGCTATCTTTAAAAGAATGTCCTTACTCTAATGTTTTTACATGTCTTCTCAATATTCTTATTTATTAATTTTAATTCTTTAATCAGAATTGTTTTCAACTCCAACAAGCAAAATAGTACTGATCCAAGATGCCTAAATAATTTAGTGACCCTATCTTGGAAAAAATAAATTTGTCTTGCATATATACACTGGCAATAAAAGCATATTAGAAATATTTTCAACACCTGAAAGCAGCTGACTTCTTTGAAACTGCTAGTCACACTTAGGACTAATTCATTCATCTTGGAACTCCATTAAATTCAATTTTGTGAAGTTTTTTTAAATCTTGCTTTTCCATTAATACAAGGAATGCATTAGGACACTGTTCAACTACGTAACAATAACAGTCAACGTTAATTTAGACACGCTAGGTATCTCACAGTTTACAAATGTCCTGGACACTTTTTTATTAGGTGAAAGATTATTTATATGTTACCAAACACCACCATCTCCTAAAGATTTCGGTCTAAATGAGGTCTGGCTATGAACCAGCAAAAGACGCTCAGAATAACTATGATTAATTTCTTCTCATTTTATTCCATCAAACTGTTCCCACATGTTACTACAGGGAAAGTATTCTTTTACATAGATCAAACTACTTGCCATGAAGGGCATTTACAGCCAACTGAAGTATGAAAAAAATATAGAAATAAATGCAGTATCTGTGCTGTATGAAACAGGTAGAAACACGCATTTCTATTCAGACATCTGCACTCAAAGTAATTGTATCTATCATAATCAACACATTTCAGCCACACTCAGTAATTACCATTTAAGTTAGAATTGTCTCATTTCAAATTTATGAAAGAATCTTTAAAGCAAAATTTTAAAACTCAATTATAAGATTAAAATACTTCACATATTGAAAAGGATGTTCTTTTCAAATCTTTTATATTTTAAATCTGAAGGGGAAAATAGCTAATAAAACAAAGTCATTACTATCTTTTTAAAATAATTAGCTTCTTCCACTGCACATTCAAGGCATCATATTGAAATACTGCTTCTTTTTTTCTTACATTTCTTTTTTTCTTTTCCTTTTCTGCATTTTGCATCTAGCTGTCATCTACGGCTACATTTTACCTTCTCTATAACCAAAAGCTGTAATCTATTAGAAGTTTTATGATTCCACTGCAGAGATGAAAGACTTAGAGTCTTATTTCCTGGTCCAATTTACAGAAATCCTGGCAGAACAATTCTGTTTGAATGGAGAAGATTGGGGCATAGACAAAGTAACAACACAAACTCTAAGCTACCACTCCTATACAGAAGTGCAGTTGATAACCACAATTTGCCTATAGGTGCAAAGTTTCTAAACCCAGGTGTAAACACACATTCAAGACCAAACTAGCCAAACTTCCAAACTAAACTGATCCAAGCCTGCCCATAGTCCACAGAGTTCATTACATCATTCTGCATGCACAACCCACCCACTTGCTGTACAGCAAGGCAAGGCAGAAGCCTTGCTGTGTGGGTCCAACTCAAACCTGTCTCCATCTGTCCCCATAATGTCTTCTGTTAATGTTAAGTCCAAAAGACCTTGGGGGACCAAACTAGTACCTCAGCTGCACACTTCTCTTGAAGAACCAGAGATGGCACGCAGCCAGACTACAGGACAACCAGGACGACTCAGTAAAGAGCAGACCACAATAAAAGTAGAAGCACTCTAATCATCTTGCAGAAACACAAAATTAAGTGCGGGCACGTCATACTTTCACCCACACTCACACCCAGACTCTACCATGTAGTATAGACATAGTTTGTGTGGTAGGACTGTGGTGGGGACAGAATTCCTTCTACCTATTTCTTCTACCAACAAACAAGTACAATCTGTAACTTGGGCCATCTATCCACTAGAGATTAAGGCTGAAGAAAAAAAAGTTACTTTCTTCCTGTCAGGTATCTTCCCTTTTTTTTTTAAAAAAAAAAACAATAATAATCCTTAAATAACCTTATTTTGAACTTTTTCAGGGAAAAAAAAAGCCAACCAAAATCCATAGTCATTTTGGGCACACCATCTCTGATTCTCATTAGAGAGATACTCACTAACATTTCTTGGATGTATGCAGTATCACTAGCCAATACAATTCCAGCTATCTTGACATATTTGTACTGGCAGCTTTAAATTGCCCAATGACAGCACTGGTTGAAATGTTAAATAAGGCTGGTGTAATACAGATATTAAATCTAATCATCACCCAGACAAAAAGAAGGTTAATTAGAACAGATGTAAGGAGTTTTGAACACTATGAAAGACTTGTATGCTAAACTTCACCTAATTTCCTTAAATTTTGTTTACCCAGCTGGCTAGGAGCAACAGTCGAACTCACCAAAATTGGGCACATGTTAATCTTAAACACCAGGAAGGAAGGAGTTATAATTGTGTTTATTCCTAGCTACAAAAGAGGGGATGATTAATCTGAAATTTAACATACACTTACATTCAATGTTAATGAGCTCACACTATGTTGTACATTGAACTGACTTCAAAGACATAGGATTTCTTAAACAAATGTAATGTATATTTATGACACTGTTTAAGAAAAATAAAACATTTCTTCCAATGAGGTCACCTTTATGAGAACATACTGAGTAACTGGGGATAGTGCATGTACATCAAGACATGTCAGAGCCCCAATCAGCTATAGCAAGCTGAAGAATAGTACTGATAACAGAAACTTGCTCAAAAATTAAGACTGCACATTATTTTTTACTTTATATAATTTGTTATTTTTTGAGCGCATTTACCTGGGAGTATTAGTAAATATTGTTTTGATCTAATCAACATGATAAATTCTAAATGTTATTCTGTAGAAAAAGTAAGGTTTCTCAAAGAAAATAAAAAAGATTGCCCTCAAAAAGGCAGGATGATTAGCATACACAACTGAATATACCTACATATATATGGGGCTGAGCAATAAAGAAGAACAAGGCATATCGCAGGCTGCAATTTTTTTTTACACAACACAGAAAACAAGCTCCAAAACATAGCACAAGCGGAAAAGAAGCAAAATCAAGAATGTACATACGCACCAAGAAAAAGCAAAGAGCAGTGCTTCACAATGACACAATTAAGGGAACATTTCATTTCATATTAAAATTGGATGTTTTTTAAAGTAGATTGCAAATAAGTCTTAAGTATGTCATTTATGTTGCTCTTGTATCATGAATTACTGCCATAGATCAGATGAACTATTTCAGAGAAATAGTGAGAAATACAAGGATAGCTCATGTTTTCCACAAATAAAATAATACTGTGTATTCAGTAAAATACATTTTATTGCATTAGCCAAATATGACCTTATTACCCTAGTCAACATATTCGGTTTTTTGTCACAGTGTAATAACTGGTAATGTTTAACAACAGGTTCTCATTTGTTTAGATCTTGACTACTTCTCGATACATTTTTTTTTTTAAGTACTTTCAAGTTTGTATGAAGGCTGCATAACGCCACCAAAGACCCATATTAGTGTATGCTTATGATCCAGACCACACAGAGCATCCCCTGCCTAAAGAGCAGCACGTGCTGGTATAGCACTTCAAGGGCTTCTCATGACGTATTTAGTCTTTTCAGTTGTCAGAAACAGTTGTATATTATACACAATTATGATGGATTCTATAACACGTCAAATTCAGTCTAAGCAATTTAAACATTCCAAAGCAAATCATTTGGGCCGCATGCTACCAATACTTTTCAATATTTTTTGAAATATTTAAAGTATACTTACAGCTTTAAAGTTCGGCATTCATTCAATGTAGGATGACAATAAAATATGCTACAAGCACTTTCTTGCTCTACCTAGTGCTATGCTGCAACTCTAGGTGTCAAAAGTAAAACTGAATATTTGCTACAAAAATTAATGCATCAGGAAAACAACCATTTTTGCCTCTAAAATTAATTAGACTATTTATTTTACTTTGACTGCACAGCATTACCTTGAATTAACAAGTAATGAAACATCTTACAGTCAGCAAACCGTCTTTCATACCCTAATTACTGATTTACATTGCAAAAAGCTATCGGTGAGAGTGCACTGTGCCACAAAGGATTTTGCATATTAGGGCAAGGTAAGATAAAGAAGAGTTAACATTCATAGTCAGTGGAGTAGAAATCTTGAAGCTACTGCCACAGGAGTTAGAATTACAAAGTTATGTTTTACCTCCAGAAAGTCTACATCACTACAAAATCAACAGAACAGTGATGTGAAGGCTATGAATTCACTGCATAGTATTAAACATGATTTGCATAATATTATGAAAAAAGAAGAAAAACAAAATCTTGAGACGTTGTAGGACGACTCTTGCATAATTTAATCAACCAAATGCAAAACTGCAATGTTTAATTAATGAAACTCTTTCCCACACACACAGTCCTGAGCAACCAAAAACCACAAGCACTGTGGTCATGCAGTTACCTAAACAACTCTGCACCTGCTTATCAAACATCTTTCCCTTCTGAATTTGCTCAGCCGCTTCTCTCAGAACTGCCTGTGTCCTCTCCTTGCAGGAAACCTTGCACCCAACCCTCTTTCTCTTACAGCCCATTTGATTCAAAACGTCAAATAATCTCCTTATACAAGCTTTCTCTAAGACCTTCTCTGTTATCAAGGGCCCTGTGAAATGGATCATTACACCTTACCACAGGAGCTTGGCTTGAACAGAGACTAATACATATATGCATGAATTTGATATCTCATGAATTCTCCCCTACATGCTCCATACTCCTCAAGCCAGTTTTAGTTCTATCTGTACCACAACCCACTATCTTCTTAGAAATAGGAGGATACACACAGAACCAGTCCAGCAAACTATTACAACATAAGAAACAGGCCAAGTTGGCTTTCAGAAGCTTCACCCAACCTGCAGGGCTGGTGTTGCCCTTGCCACAACCACCCAGATCACAAACTCCACCGAAGTGCAGCCGGGGGCATTTCTGGATGAAAACTCAGATTTTTTTTTTAATTATTCATATTTTTTTT
>JAVSBS010002059.1:8184-24690 GCA_033124195.1 Coracias cyanogaster | reverse complement strand
TCAACACCCTTCTAGCTCCCAGCACAAAAACACTGCAGCTGTGGGGAAAACCAGCTCAGCCAGACCCACTACAAACACCTTCACTCTCACCCCTCACTTCTTCCCAGACTCGATTTTACTCCTAATTTCTCTACCTCCTCTCCTTCCGTGGCACAGGGGGATGGGGAATGGGGGTTGCAGTCAGTTCATCACACATTGTTTTCTTCCTCAGGGGCAGGAGTCCTCACATTCTTCCCTTTTTCCAACCTGGGGTCCCTCCCATGAGAGACAGCCCCCCATGAACTTCACCAACATGTATCCATTCCACAGAGTGTAGTCCTTCAGGAAAAGACTGCCCCAGCATGGGCTTTCCATGGAGTCATGGCCTTCTTCAGGCACAGCTGCCTACTCTACAGTTAACCTCCATGGGCTGTAGGGCAGACAGCCTGCCTCACCATGGTCTTCACCACAGGCTGCAGGGGAATCTCTGGACACGTGAAGCACCTCCTCCCCTTCCTTCTTCACTAACCTTGGCATCTGCAGAGTTGTTTTTCTCACATATTCTCACTCGTCTCTTCTGACTGCTGCTGGTGTTGTGAAGTTTTTTTCCACTTCTTAAATACATTATCACAGAGGCACTACCACAATTGCTGATGGGTTCAGCCTTGGCCAGCAGTAGGTCCATCTTGGAGCTGGGGAAGCTTCTAGCAGCTTCTCACAGAAGCCATGCGTGTAGCCCCTTCCCTGCAATCAAAACCCCACCACACAAACCCAATACACACGTGTTTATAATTTGTAGTTTGACATTTTTCATGCTTTATTTGACTCATATGCTTTTAAGTGACTTTTTTGATCATTAACAAAAGTTTTGTAGGCATCTCCTGAGTTTAGATGCTGTACATAAATTTCTGTAATTAAAACATTTTGGGGATGTATATTTTCTTTTCTTGGTTTCCTGGAGAACCCCAGAATAACTTCAGCCTGAAACTTGGCATGTAGTTATTTTGGAACAGAATGTACTTTTTCTGAATGCTCAGAAAGAAAATTCTCTCTGAAACAGTGAAGCCCTCCGTAATCTTCCCCGCATGACCCATACTTGCAAAGGAGACCATTAGTTTAGAGTGGTGGTCCTGGCTTCATGGGAAATAACCATGAATGGCCTTTGCTATCCTCAAAGTGAGGATCTGACTAAAGGCTTTTGGAAAAATAAGTAAAAAAGGGGTGGAGTTCTGGACGCAGTTATGTGCCTTCCCATATTTTCTTCTCCTCTTTCCAAGCGGAGACAAATTATTGTGGACAGACAATAGCCCTGGCTACGATTCTAGAATGACAGATATTTGGCATGAGGTGGAGGTCAGAGGTGGGCTTATGAGTGAAGGACTAAGAGTGGTAAGTAGCAGATGGTGTGGGAAAGAATTTGTGGAGTCTAATCGATCTCTGTGAATTATGCCTTTGCAGTGTGAAAACCCACCCTCTCAGTTCCCCAGATATGGGGAGAGGTGGATTCAGATGTCTAAGGCAGACCAAAGACTTGGCCTACCCCTGTCCCAATCCAATATCGGAGATGGTTCTTAAACGATCCCCAAGAGCGAGATTAAGACACAAACGAGGTCAGATGCTGTACAACCTTATGAACTTTATTTTCTATAACAAGTGATAAAAGTGATAGGACAGAGAAGAAAAGAAAGAGAAAGTCAGAATCCCTAAGCAAGAAAAATGGTAGAGGTGCATCTAATTACCACCACCAGGGATCCAGCGATGTTCTCAGCGCAGGTGATAGTCCAAGTTCCAGAAACCAGTATCCAACAGGGTGCAGCAGGAGGGGTCAGGAGAAGAACCCGAGTCCCGATAGAGGAGGACACCGTCCTGTTATTATTGTCCCAGTCCCCACGATTTCTTCGAAAAGTCCGCCCATTTCCACGGAACCCACTGCAACAGGTGCCGCCCCGTGGCCCCCACGCGCGCAAGCCCAGGTCCGGCAAGGGGAGGAGGGGGCGACGCCTCACTCCCCCCTTGGCCTCACCATCTGGCTCATGCGCAGGCGCAGCAAGGTGGTTGTTGTTCTGGCGTTTGGCGGATGTCGTGGTTTTGGTCTGGGACTCTCTGTTGATGCATACTCCCCCAACAGGTGCACCCAAACAGGATGCTGTGGCCAAAAGATGTAGGTTGCAAAGCAGCAGTGTAGACAAACAAAGTCCAGCAGGTATATGCTGAGGTTGGTCGTGAAACAGCAAAACAAAGTCCAGTGGTTTTGAAGCAGCAATGTTAAGACAAAACAAAAGTCTTAACGCAGTCCCTTACAACCCCACCTTCAGTGAGCCCTCTTCAGTGGACTGAGAGGAACAACTCTCTTCCTCTGATAGTTCTGTGATTTTTTTTTCCTAATGAAATCTATCTAATACCTAATATGTAAATTAATTTCAGTATAACTAAAATTATTTTCCCGGTTAATGGGATTTTTTGTCTTTCTCTTCTTTTGCTCAGTTTTAGAAATGAGCTCTGTTATTAATAATCTAATAATATAAATGTTTCCAGTATGTTTTATTATTAAAATTCAGGGAATTGTTTATGCTAAATTAAAGCCATTACTTCCTCTTGTCTATTACTCAGGCTGCTACCACTAGTAAATAGAGAATTAAAAATGTATTTTCATACTCTTTCAAGCCTTGAGTAATTCCTTTCTCAACATATTTATTTTGTGCTAAGTGAACGCGTCTTTGTTCTTGTCTCTTCTGCCTTCTGCTATCATTCAGCATGCTCTGGACTAACCAGCCTTTCCCAGGGAAGAACGGTTCAGCTAAATAATGCACAGTGCCATTTGTTTATTTTACCAATTGCCAATATAACTAAACAGACGTAATGCACCCTGAAAAGAGAAATCAGGAAAACTTCTCAAATGGTGGGCTTGCCTGTATTCTTTGGTTGTTCTGCTGGAGGCCGAAAATTCAGCAAAACACACAATTAGCACATGTTTGAAATTCCCTGTTTTGTTGGAAATTATGCACAAGCTAAACTCAGTCCTATTCAGGAAGAAGTATTAACACATGCTGAAAGATTAGTATCTACTTCAGTGTCTGGCTTAAACTGTGCCTAAATCTTTAAGGTTGGAAAAATTTAATCTTTTAGAAAGAGAAAGTTTCTTAGCTGTCCTTTCCATCATTATATCTTTGGGCATAATTTGGAGAAATTTAGGGACTAGCTGGAAAATGGGAAATGCCTATGCCCTAGTTAATTTAGATTTATGGGAACACTTTGATATGGGTCCATTTAATAGACTAGTTGTACTAAAGTCAGCAGGGGATCATCCCTGAACCATAGGAACAAATAAAAAGAAAATTGCCTACAGGACAAAAAATACAAAGGGGAAAAAATTATTTTTTGCCTAATAAGATGAAAGAGAAAGCACTGAATGATTTTCCTGTAAAGCCCATTGTTGTTACCTGTCTTTTTAATAATATTTAGATCTTGAGAGAGAAAACTGAGCACATTAAACTCGTATTGATCTAGAGTCCCTTGCAGTTGTAGGCAAGTGAATGGGCCAGTATAAACTGACATTCAGACTCATGACATTTTTAGGCAACAGTACTTTAAATCATATTTTCATCTGCAGGCATGGCTTTTGCATTTAGCTTTTAAATGATGCAGATAACTAAATGCCCAGTTCAGCAAAATAGTTTGCAATTATCTGTTTGAAAAATAAGTGAGCTGATAAGATACAGTAAAGGTACTCAAGAAATGATGACCCGGAGTTGTACAACTAGCTGATGTATGGTCAGAATGCAAAAAAAAAAAGCAGGACCTTTTCCAATGGTTCTTCTCCCTAAGTCCTGAGCACCTCACACCAGCCCGCAGGTGATGCCCTTCTGACTGGCAAACAGCCAGTTCCAGTGGTATCTTCCACTGACAGCATGCATCACTATGGCTGCTGTGGGAATAAAGGGCCCTGGCATTCAAGGAAGGCCAAACCAAAAGCTGAGGAAAATATTGGAAGCCCTGGGACAATCAGTATCGCAGCACTGAAGGGGCCTGCTTTATCACATCCAAAATCAAGAGGTGAACATTATCCCTCAATAGACTATGATTTCCACAGGGAGCCTCTGGGGCTCTTCAGGGCAGGAGAACAGAAATGAGGATGATGGCCAGACCGTAGGGGACAGGGCAGTGATGGTGATGTGGGATGTTCTTTGTATCGTGCTGCTTTCAGCCACAGGCATCTCAAGACGCCCAGTGGTCAGAACAAACAACTGTGCTAACAGGCAGAGAAGACAGCTTGATCGGTCTTTTGCTCATATTGTCTTCTTAGGGTTTTTTTCTGTTTTGGGGTTGGGTGGTGATAGTGATCTTTTGTGCTAGATCTTGTGTGCTTTGTCATGAGAAAGTTTAGCGTTGCTTGCTACATCTTGTGCTCAGCCTGCTTGCGGGATTCAGTCTCTCGCAGTTCTGTGTAGTCTAGGCACGGGCGTGCAAATCTACAGCTCCTTCATCTGCTCCATTGTGCTGGCTGTGTCCTGGCACCCTCAGCAATTCATCACACACTTCATGCAGCAGAACTTTTAAGAAAAGAAATTAGACACATATAACCACTGGGGTTTTTTGTTGGTTAGATATCTGGGTCTACTTTTGTTTTTTTTAATTTCTTATTCCAAAAGCAATTTTCTGTGGTAAAGTGAAAATAGAAAGGGTCCATTTGTTCTCTCTGGGAAGTACTTATCAGTCCTTCTTTGATCCATACATGGTGTACTAGGGGTTGGAAAACCAAGCTGAAGGTATTCAGGGTATCCATTGACATGTCTGATGGTCCCTATATAGGTTGCTTTCTCCTGTCTGTAAGTTCAATTACTTATCGATACCCTGTGCTTGAACAGCATCAGGCCGTATTGGTCTGGATTCCTCTGGGCTTGAGTAGATGCAATTTCACTGATTAGAGTAAAAGAAGTCACCAGGAATTAAAAGGCAATTTAATGACCCTAATTAAGTTGATCACAAGGAGATTAACACTTTAAAAAAGCTATATTTAGTAGATGCCTTACTAATAAGAGGGGAAAGGAGAAATAGTTAGTATACAGTCAGTAGCTGCTTTGGAGAGCCCAGGGCCAGGAGGAAACTTGTCAAAAACAGTAGACCCAAGTCTGGGGAAAGTGTGAAAATCTTTTATGATGATCTTCTTGACAGCCTGCTAGAAAAAAAGAATAGGTGAAGTAGCTTGCAGCCAACTATCAAATGTATAAGAAGTGTTATGCTTATTTTTCTTGCATATATTGCAACCTGATGTTGGCTGGAATCTTCTTGGTGGGCAGTGGGGACTGAGACAAGTCTTGGGGTCTTCTCAGATTGTGAGTAACATAGAAGAATAGCTGAGAATGGCTGAATATTCTATGAAGTGCATCATTTCCAATAGTGTAGAAGATTGCTCTTTCCAGTGCTAACATTGGGATTGTAGAGATGGTAGTTGGAGTAAGTGGCTCATTCCTATCCCATATTAATTCAGCATTTGGCATCAAAGGCATGACATTTTGCACTTAAATTCCTGTGTAAACTGAGTCACTTTACATGATACTGCTGTTTTTATATTTCTATTTAATTTATTTATTGAAGGCAATTGTTTGTATGAGACTACTCATGCAATGTCCAAACTTCTTTGGATCATGTATACTAAGCTATTAAGCAGAATAGCCTTGGCTACTGAGAGTAGCATAGATTTATATCTTGTACAAATCTGAGAATACCAACAACTAGAAAATGTTCCCGAGAAATTTTTAAAGTACCTTTTGAAAAGGAGATACAAGAAAACTGACTTATACCTATAAAGCATCATGTAGACAGAGCATAATATGCAGGAAACACATGGTCTATTTATAGAGAATGAGCTTAAAATGAAGTCTGAAGGGCATTTTACTGATCAAGTTCCAGAAAAACTACAGATGGGAAAAGACAAGTTTATTTAAAGGCTGAGAAATGAGCACTAATACTATTAAACTCTGACTATGTTTCAGTGAATAAACAAATGCAGTCCTTACTCCCCAGTAACATAACATGTCATTCCATTGCTAAACACAGGCCGAAGTAAGGAAAATGCTTTGTCTGATCATTTTATGGTCATCTCCCACATTGTAACAATACATTAAAGTGAAATCTTAAGTATGGGCAAGGAAAGAAAAAGAATATACAATATATTTACAATATATACAATTTAAATTATTTACAATTTAAAAGAGGTTATAGTTTACTTCCAGGGAGGTACTGAAGCCCATTCATCTCCTAACAGGCAAGCTGAGGGTACTGTGGTCCCAGCACCCTGCTGGGGATGCTGGCACTGACTGTGGGCACCGTGGCTCTACCCAGCCTTCCCAACAAGAGGCCACTGCTGAGTCCCTTCCTTGTGCAGGGAGACAGGACCTGATGGATCACCACAACTTTCACCTGACTTTTCTGCAACTTCTCTGCAGCACTGTTGTTTTTCATGTATAGTAGTTAGTTTTCCTCATCATGGGAAAGTTCTGTGTGCTGTTAACATGGATGCGGTAACATGTATGAAAATGTCTTTGCTCCAGCTCGGCATTGCCTTGGCATAGCTTGAGTGCCAGGAGTTAAGTGATGTTCTGCCCTAAGTTGGGTCCACACAGACAATTTCAAGGTAAAGGCACAGCACTAAACTGATTGTTAACTTGCATTTTATTTGTTAAATATTTGCTGCCAACAGCTTACAGCCTCTCTGGAGACAGATGATTACATTTTCCACTCCATTATGAAAATAAATCTCCTCTCTTCCTCAGGATGCCTTTTCTGTTTAAGCAAAATTAAATCTCAGATTTTTTGAGAGACTTTCTATGGTTAAATCACTGCCATGTATTTCCTTTACTAGTGATCTCAAATGAGTTTGGGAAGATAATAAAACTTTCTGTAACACACTGATTAGTCCTCTGAATTAATAGGGCTGAATACAGCCAAAAATATAGTTTCCAAAATATTCAGCCTCAACCCTACATGGTTCTGTGTTGCTTCAGGTGTCATTTAAGCATGCCATAATATTCCAGGAACTCCGTTTGTCTCTTTGCAGATGATGTTATTATAAATCAGACAGCATTTTTCAAATAGATTATTTCTGGCGCAAATCATTTGCAAAGGCATCCTTGACTTTTGTGGAGGCATATGCAAACATTCTTCCTGATATTTGGCTTCTTCTATTGAAGAGCCAAGTATGGGAATCAACAGCACTTCATATTTTAATGACAGGAAAACACTCCTCTAGGATGTGCCCTTTTTGTATTTTCAGGTGCAAAGTGTGCCTCTGGTACTGCTGAGAAACTCTGGACCTCTTGGTACATGAACCTCTTGAGAAATCCTGCTGCAGAGATTGAGCAAACCTATCATAGCACCAGTGTTTAGATCCCGCCACTCAGAAAACTTCATCTTGTTTAATGTTTCCAGCTGCAGATGGAAAGATATCCTTCCAGCCTGGAATGAATTACTTCTAGGGTGTTAGCTAAACATTGCCAGGTTTATGGCCAAACTGAAATGTGGAAATAATGGATTAATGCCCCTTTTGTGCAACTTCTCAGCTAATTACTTAATTGTGAGCACAGGAGGGGTCCCCTTGAGCATTTGCGTGTTTTCAGAGACTTCAGATGCATGACTGTGCTTGTAAGATCAAAACTTTGTATGAAATAGCTTGTTTTACTGTGTGCTTACGCTATGGTTTGACAAGATGATTTAGGGTGTCTCATACAATATGTAATAGGCATGGATTGCAAAGCGCTAGACAAACTCACTCTGCTGGTTCATACTGATTCAAAAAAATGTAGGTAGGAGGTATGTCTTGTCCTAGAGACTTGCATAGTCTGTCTGAATTGTTATTATGTGAAGTATATGTAAGGTATTTTATAAAGTTTTGTAACACCTTGTTTTGGCTAAGGTATTGTTTAACCTCCTGCAGCTGGCATAAAACCAACATACATAACATACTTTGCACTCTGATTAAGCGTAATGCAGAGGTGTTCACATCTGATATAATTAAATTTGTGCCGCCAGCTTCTGTATCATAACCATGACATGGTTTATGTCACTTTTTACAGGAGAACCTAATCCAAAAATCAGCAAGACTCTTTTTGAAGTCAGAGGCTTTGGATCAAGTCAGTCTCTCATTTGCTCTGCTCCTCTCCCCAAGTTGAAGTAGACTAGGTAACTTAATTGGTTCTAAAATAGGGCTTCATTTCTTAAGAGAATGGTTTTGACTTAATCTCATTCAGTAAAATTTTATAAAACTGACTTTCCCACAAATAAGAAGTACATTAGCTTTTAAGAAAAAGCATTTTATATATTTAACAGTGCCACATCTTACCTAATTTTTAAACTGATATATCTATGGCTTTTTTTGAAAGAAATCTTCACTGTAGTTATTGTCTTTTTAATGTATTAGCCCTGAGGAGAACAGGGAAGGAAAGCATGATGTGATGTGATATGATGTGATACCTGTCATGAGATCGCCCCTGGCTCAAAGATGACCTCAGCCTAATGCAGATAGCTACAGCATCTAATAGTAGTATCTGCTTAAGCTACAAAAAATTAGATGTGGTTTGGGATTTCAAAGGCTTCAAAGTATGGGAGTGTTTCAATATGTTTTTATTTTTTGCCTAACTTAGCACAGTCTGCCGCTGGTTTCTTTTCCTAGTAGCAAACGTGAATGCACTCCTAATTCTCTTGACAATGATCCCGTTCCCAAAGTCATACCCATGATAAGGCTTGTGACTGAAGGAAAAAAAGAAAAGCTGCTCGCAAAGCTGTGTCTCAGACCTTTTCAGACCTCTAGTTTGATTCCTGAGACAGGTTTCTCTACATTGTCTTTCCAAAAGTAGGCACCCGCCAAGCCAAGTGGCCCCAGCCTAATCAAGATTGTCATGGAGGCCAGGAGGTTTCACATCACAGGTGAAACTGCATTACCTCATCTTTCCAGATAATCATTCACCTGCTTACACATGTGCTTCTGGCTACAGACTTACAGTGTGAGACATGCCAGAGTCACAAAAAAAGGCTATATATTGTAGTGGGAATAGTTAGCATCAGAAAAAACGGTCAGCAGATGTTTGTGCTGTTTCATATGGGTTCCTGCAGTCTCTGCTTCTCGGGGCTCAATGCAGCCCCAATGCTCTGAGTCATTAGATTTTAAGTGGGATAAGTTGTTGTTTGGGTTGTTTTCTTTCTGTCCTATATCTGCTCATATAATGAGGCCACAGTGCAGACTGGAAATCCTACATGCTAGAGCATACAGTAGCAACTATGATGGCAGGAGGACTAGTTATGTCAGTCAAGTTAACTCTAAGATATGTTTTCTCTTTGCACAGGCTGTGCACAACAGCACAGAACCTCTTCCTGTTCAGCATTTGCTCAAGCTGGTCTTAGGTGGTGTTTTTTTTATGTTGTGCATGCTGAACATGCATTTTTGCAGGGACCAGCAGCGTTTGGGAGCAGATTGGAGAGCAACATAGAACTTTTCTCTTGGGGAGGGAGGCCATCTATTAGCTGACTGACTGTCAGGCATGTGGAACAAAAAGGCCTGCTCTCAGAGGAAGGGGGATTACAGCTTGCTCAATGGAAGTTACAAGGATTGAGCAAAACCAAAGGGTTTAACAGAGAGTTTCTAGTTTCATTTCTTGAGCACAGGGGCCAGGGAGCCACAGACCTGAGGGCTGGAAAGTGGAAGGGGAAAAATTAAGCCAGTTTAGGTAGTATTACGGGCATAGGAGACACACTGAAAAATGAGATTATTGAATGATGGCATGAATTAATGGTTTCAATTAACAAATAAATTGTCTGTAATATTGATTATCATTTTCTTAATCTGTCCTCCTTACTCCCATAGCGTATTGTCTTACCTTTGAGATTTCTGTTAGGACAAGGGTATTTCCACATATTCTTTGTTGATTAGAACCATGGAGAGCCTTATAGATCAATTAATTAATTTTAAAAGCCAATGCCTTGTTTTTAACCAGGCCCCAAGCTGCTGAGTTAGGAGTGTTGGTGGGTGAGAAGGAAAATAAAACAGCAGCAGAAATGGGAAAGAGTATCCTAGTTTGAGAGCTGAGTTCAGAGAGGGGCTCTGGAGTAGAATGGAGCTGGGTGGCAGGGATACTAGTGGAGGCTGGGACAGGGACCTGCGGAGGGACGGTGGCAGAGGCAAGTGTGAGGACCAACAGAGAATGAAAAGCAAATTCATGGCACTCAAAGGTGTAGTGAGGAAGGAGCAGGTGGGAGGACTTGCAGAGCCTTGGAGAGAGGGAAAACTTGCCTTATTTGCATTGCTCAGCTAAGGATTTGTTCAGCATATCCCAAAGAGAATGACAAAGCACCTTCGTACCCATGGGCTGCTGCCAAGCTGTTCCTGAAGGCTGCACTGAATTATGCTGCTTTGCAGTAGGGACCCTTATGCCAACAGCAGGCATATTTCAGCAATGCACTAACGGTGACCTCTTGCTTTCAGCAGGCATGGCTCTGACACTGGCGGGAGGCCAGGCAAGTGCCGTATAGTGCCAGCTTTGCTGACTCACATAAGCCATACATCCTCCTGCATTGGTGAAATCCTCAGCTGACCTATGAACAACACAAAGGAGGATAGATCCATCTCTAATGCTCTCAGAACTCCCTAGCCTCATTTTTGTGATATTTAAATCTTATCAGGTAGTGAACTACAGGACAGGTCTCTATGGCTAAAATCAAACAGCAGAGCTCACACGTCTGTAAGTTTTCAACTTGAAAGCAAAAGGAGTAAAGGTAATGGGAAGAAAAAAGGTTAGAATTAAAAATACATCAAATTAACCATTTCAATATATTGTCCATTGGTTGGCCAGGATTTGTTACAGTATTCCTGCTTACACGGAAAATACAAACGTTAGCTGGATGTGAGCATGCAGGCAGTTAATGGAAAGAATGGACAGATTCTGCATGTTGTTTCTCTTGATCTAAGATACCAAACTACTGCACATGCATGCTAAGAAATACGCTTGAAATCTACTTTTCACTTCGGGCTGTGACTAACTCACCATTTCCATTCCAAATGTTTATTTGTTTTGTTTATCTCTTTTCATCTTTTTCCCAGGACACATGGTTGTCCTCAGAACAAATTCTCCCCCTTAAAGCTCTGCAATGTGTTAGAACTCATTTCTCAGGCCAGAAGGACAACTTGTGTAATAATTTCTGTGTTATGAAAACATACCATCTACTGAAAGTTGGTAAAAATCAAAGTACTCATTCATTATTTGCTCTGTAATCTGCTGGGAGATCTAAAAGCAATAAATTAAAAGACTATTAGTGCCTCAGGAGGATAATGAGAACTTCTATTGCCCAGAAAAGAAAAGTTTATATTGAAGCTTAGTGGATACCAACCCTGTGCATGTGAAGACACATCCCATTTTAAAACAAGACAAATATTTTTCTGGTGGTGGGAAATTTTCCTGGGATACAAGAATGATGTGCACCAAGAGAGCAATCAAAAGACACTCTTACCAGCTGTTTGTGATCTGGTTCTCTGTCCTCACTATGCTTACTCAGACTGGGTTCAACAAGAGGTGCTTGGAGTTTATGTGACAAGCTGTGTGGTGAACTGGTGGAATAGCAGCTGCTCCCCTGAATTTCAGACAGGGGCTTCTGCTGCAGTTAGTGGATACAGCACGTCCACAGCTACTAGCAGCGCAGCACCCAAAGTAGACCACTTCCCGACAGAGGATTCCATCTCTGCTTGAGAGTTGGGAAAAGTGTTAAGGCCCCAAGAGACATTACTGAATTACAGTTGTGGCTTTGAATAAAACAGATACATGCAGCCATTTATTTACTTAATTACTTACTTATTTATGGGGTGGTGAACTGACCCTTTCCCACCTGCCAAAGCCCCAGAGGCACAACAGAGAAGGAAGAAGTAAAAGCAAGGAATCTGTAGCCAGCCCTAAGCTTCATTCCTTTTCTGAAGTGCTGTGTAGCTACTAGTGCATAGTGTGTGCACAGGCATGTTTCCTACTTCCCCCAAATCCTTAAAATGGACGTCAGAGGTGAAGGTCATTACCTAAATATTAAGACAAGTCTCCCATCCTTAGCTATCGCTCACTCTTCTTCATTGACCCACCAGGGTACTACTGGTTCTTTGACTTGAGTCCTGCCCATTTTCAAAGGGTGCAGCAACAGGCAGGGGAGAATTACATAAACAGCACTCTCTGCAGTTGTCTAAATAACTGAAGCTTTCACCTTGAGGCCTGAAATTGCTCTCCTCTTCACAATGGCATTTCTCCCACAGATGGGACAGGGGGAAACAAATCAGAATAGATTATTTACTTGTTGTTCATAAAGTAATTAATTAATAACACCACTGGAAACCTGTGGTGGAACTTCAGAGACATTAAAGCAGCAGTACAGAAGTTAATTTAATTGCCAGTAGTTTTGAGCATAGCAAACAGATGAAACTACCTAGAGCTAACATTTCAAAGCTTTCAGGTTCTTGCTTGACCAGATCCAGCACTTGCAACACTATTTTAAAAACACTTACTAAATCAAACAGGCACAGGTGCTCAGGTCAACACCCCCATCTCAAGAAAGTCAATTCTGTGTTCTGAAAGATAGGCAAAACATGTTTTACTTTCTTGTGGCTTGCCAGATTGAGCCAGAGTCAGCCATCTCACCACAACATATTTTGCCAAATATTTTTTTCTCCTAGCACAGCCAAACCATTCCATGCCAAACTGTGTGGTGATAGGCAAGGCCGCCTGTCATGAACTGCTGGCAAGATAAGCTATAGCACTAGGCAGGTTTATCTTCTCTGGTCCTCCACTGCTGTAAAACACAAATCAAGCTATAACCAACATTTCCCAGACTAGGCTTAGTAGCACTCATTGCACTTTTCTTATACTCATAAAGAAACATCTCTACCAGCCCTGCTCACCTTTTGTTGCTTGGCGATTCCCTCTCACAGAGGCTTCACAGAACAAGGTGTCAAGACTGAAGTTGCAGGAACACCAGAAAAACACACAAAAAATAAGAGTTTCTTCATTTCTATGCTCTGCAGAAACTAGTTATTCAGAGACTGTGGGCTGGAGAGATTAAGAGAAGCAAAAAGGTTCAGCGTATCTCAGAGGCCAACAACTCAGTTGCTGCGAAGTGGTAGAGAACTAGGTGACCCAAGGTCTTGTTCTCAGCTTCTCCACTTTGGGGAGCGCTCCATATTAACATTTTCCTCATACAAGAAACAGGTAAAGGATATGCTTATCCATTTCTCTTCCTTCTGATGGGGAACAACCAAGCTTACTTTCACCTCTGTGCAGCACAGGGCCACAAGCAACTTGTGCTGCTCTCAACAGAGTTGTAACATACTAGAAGTCTGTGTTTTCAGTGTTCTGATCAGTGACAACCTCCCCCCATTTTTTAAATGCGTGCTAACACCACCACAGGACATTTTAAGTAATATTAACACACTGGCAAATTGTATTGTCCCCTACCTTATTTGTATCCAAAGATTCTATTTTATTCCTCTGCATGCAATCACAATGTTTAAAATGGAAAATGTGTGTTTTGGGAAATGGTGCATACTAGATACCACCCACTCTTCTCTCAGAAAGCATTTGCAACTGTAGCTTCGTTATTATTTGTTGCACATTCCAGTTACACAATGAAAGTACTTCTTGTGTTGGTTGTTTCTGTTGAGTTGTTTTCGTTGGGTTTTTTTGTGTTGTCTATTTTTTTTAAACATACTCAGCTCCCTCCTTGAGCTGCACGGTTCCATAATCAGTTCTATGAAGTGCCCCTGTGCTTGGTGGGTCAGCATCACCAGCAGCCTGCCTGGCTTTGCCTGCTGGCCAGGGCTCCTTTTTCTGCTCATTTATTGACCTACAAAGCAGATACAGCAGTAATGATCTGCATGTTTACTTCTCATTCAGATACTCTGCCTGTGGCTCTTCCACTGGCCAATACTACATTAAGCTGAGTAGCTGAATTTTCCTAAATAGGAAAGCAAATGACAGACGGGCTCCCCTTGAAATTACTCTTTGCCCTTCAGTACGACCAGATTTATTGTGCTGCTTCTGGAAAACCTCCGCGATCTTGCGGATGTAAACTCATTCATTTCTCCCAACAATCCAATGTAATGGCAGTGAGGTTCCCCCTGTTATCCACCAGTACTTGATAACAAAGCCTCATACCTGTCTTGGGAGGCTGTTGGTGAGGGAGAAAGGACAGGGAAAATGACACAGAAGGAAAATGAAATACTCCTCCCAACCCACAGCACTTTGAGAAACCTATTACTTGAAATCCCTCATTAGCTGCATTCACACCAAGTGCAGCAAGATACACACCTGCATGCCCTGAGCAAAGGCACCCTCGGAGTTTTCCCCACTTCAAACTGATATTTATTCTCAAGAATCCAGAGTTGCTAACATTTGTAATCCCAAGCAGCTCTGTTAAGTACTTGTATAAACTTCATTCCTGACCCTTAAGGGGAAAAAAATATTTTGCTCAGCACTGCTTGGATCATCCATGGAAGACATGTACAGACTAGGGAACCATCTGCGTGGACTGGTGGTATTCCTTCCTTCTAAACACTGACGTGAATGACATTTGACTGTTATGGAGTGAAAAAGACAACAGAGGAGACAACAACAGGATGATGCCAGGTATAAATTCTGGAACATCCAAGCAGAGGATGGAAAGTCTAGGCACAGGAGGTATGAATTCTCGGCCCATGTTAGACATTTCAAGGACCTGTCTGTTTATGCCAGGGACTTCTACAGTGGAACATGCAGTCCAGATCCTCTGCCAACACATTGTCTTGCAGTTTATGAACTAAGAAGCCCCACCAACTAACACCAGCACACCACAGCCCTATACCTGCCTACAACTGCCTCTGCAGAACAAGCCACACACAGTCACAGGCTGAGACTTCATATGGCCTCAAAACTTCACATAACCTTGTATTTTGGGATAGTATAGGACATTTGTGGACACTCTGAACATCAGCAATGCAGACGGCACTTGTAATATCCAAAGCCAGTGTAAGCTATATTTCTGTTTTTAAACAGCCGTTCCTGACTTCAGATCATTAGGACTGCCATTTTAAGTGGCAAAAGGCATTTTCTACACCCACTGATGTAGGTGCAGATACAATGCTCATATTACGTGCTTCAGAAAAAAACCCAACAAACTGAATGTGATCCAAGTTTTAGACAGAACCAAAAAGATTAAGCTAAATAGTGACCAAGTTTTGTGGAAAGGATTTTATGGACAAATGTTTGCAATTAAAAAATTGAAAGAAAACAGATTTTTGTTTGCATGTAAACATTCCCCTGCTGCCCTAGAAATACTAACACAGCAACACTGCACTGAGACATTGGGAAGAAGAAAGAAAGAAAGAAAGGAAGAGTGACAACCACCAAAAAAGGTAAAGGTACTTCTTGAAATATTTCAAGTTTATGAATATGTAGGATACTGTAAACATGTTCCTGCTTTTTAAATCTTGGCTGCTGTCTAGCTGATTGCCCAATAAAGTGCCAAACTGCAAAGATGCCAACTGGTTTTGACAAGAATTCCCATGGAAAACAAACAAAAAAACCCAAGCAAATAAAAAAAAAACCGTAGAGTGCTGGAACCAGATTATATGGATAAAAATGTACATGCTGTATTGGACTGGACTAATACACATGGCACTTGATGGTAGGGTAAAAGTCACACCTGAGTGCCAAAACAAGAGGGGAACGCAAGATCTAGCTTTATAATTTCTCCAGCTGAGTTTTCAGCAACGTAATTGCTTTGTAGAAAGAACTGCCAAAAGCACTCCCATAGACATTATTGTTGCAGTCCCTTTTAAGTACATGACCTAAAAAAAAAGTTTGATAACTTCACTAGGCAACATTTCCACAAACATCTAGGCTGTTAGCACCAACTCACATCCCTCCCCTCAATGGTTACAACAGTCTTCGGGCTTTTGGTTTTATTTTACCACAGTAGTCAACAGAAAGACATGTTGCCAATGCCACTGGCTTCTCAAGAACAGAGGAGCCTTGCAGGTAGCCAGGGAGTCGCCTGCATGCACTCCATCCAGCCGCACTTAAACTCTGAATTTCTTCATGCTGGACCATACTAACTTGGCAGAACTACCTACACGGGGGTGAAAGACTCTGTACATGCAGACAGTCTGGTCAGATGCTGCCTGATCCTATGGCCAGCCATCAGGACATGTTTGCTGTGTTCATCAGATTTTTATAAAGAAAACAAGTTGGTGAGACGACAGGAGAAAGGGGAAGATGAGAAAACAATGGTTTAAGCTTAAATTAAAAGTCACACTGAATAACTGACAGGATCTCATCAGAGCTCAGTAGTACTAATTTTGTTCAACCGTAGATGCGACAGGCTACCCACACAGGCAAAATGTTCTGCTGTCACAGAATCATAGAATGCTAGGGGTTGGAAGGGACCTCTGGAGATCGAGTCCAACCCCCCTGCCAGAGCAGGACCACAGAATCTAGGGCAGGTTACACAGGAACGCATCCAGATGGGTCTTGA
>JAVSBS010002058.1:24613-39467 GCA_033124195.1 Coracias cyanogaster | reverse complement strand
GCCCCAGCAATGATGGGAGGGCTGGAAGCTCTGCTGGGAGGCCAGGCTGGGAGAGGTGGGCTTGTTCAGCCTGGAGAGGAGAAGGCTCCACAAAGACCTTCTGGTGGCCTTGCAGGACTTCAAGGGTCTTACCAGAAAGGTGGGCCAGCCTTCCTAGCAGTGCCTGTTGCGACAGTGCTGCGGAGGCACCCACAAAGCAGACAGCAGCCAGTCCCAAAATGTGGATTAAAATTGTAAAATGTGGATTTATTGCGAGGAGATATGACCCAGCACTCCAGCGGACCAAAGTAAATTACAAGTTTGGATGTCAGGTGGGAATATGCTGCTATACAATTCTGTATAATTATTGAGTTTTGCAAATATTTTTTTTAAGAAAAATGACCCACAATGTGCACACACTCACTCATGAAAAGGAAACCCTCCCACTCAAGGGTGCCTAGAAAGGGGGTACCCAGGCACAAGGAGCGAGGACTCACTCAAGGAGACACATGTATCTCCAGACAAAGTGTTCGCTCACCCAGGGCTGGGGAGGGCTCCCAGAAGGAGATAGCCTGAAGAAATCCTCACCAAAGTGGGGAGGTGATGGCTCGCTCAATCCTTGGGCAGCATCCTGATCCAAGGGGACAGTCCCCCACAGCCAAGCTGATGCTCCAAGGAGGAGCTGCCAGCTCCACCGGGCTGTCTGTGGGGCTCTGTTCATACCCCAGTCGAGTCTCGCCTGTGCTTGTTCTAATTAGCTGAGGGCAAGTCAGCAACGAAGGCAAGGGCCAGAAATGAAGTAATCAAGTTTTGATAAGTAAGCCCTGGTCCTGCCAGGTCTTTGTCAGAGCGGGTGCACCTGCCACAGACAGGACAAGGGATGATGGTTTTAAACTAAAAGAAGGATCTAGAGGGAGGTGTCCCTGCCCACGATAGGGGTGTTGAATGAGATAATCTGTAAGGTCCCTTCCACCCCAGCCCATTCTGTGATTCTGTGACTGCCTGTCTGTGTTTGCCGTGGCACTGCCCGGCCGTACCTGGCGTACGCCAGCTGAGCTCTGAGCCAAGCAGGGTTTGGGTTTGGTGAGTTGATCCTGCAAGGGCTGACTGCTGGCTCTTTTACTGCGTGCAGTTACCTGTTATCTACTGGCACTGCTCGCACAATCGAAAGTTTCCCCCACTGCAAGCCCTTTGCCCTGGATGCTGTGATTTTTGATCAGTGGGCTTCATCTGTCTTCCTGCATTTAGAGTCTGCGGAGACGGCAGGTACCAAATACAAACAGCTGAAAATGAAAGGAAGGTTTGTCTGCATAAGATCTCATTATACAGAAATCTTACAATAAGAAGTAGTTGTAAAGGCACTATAGGAGCTACCGAAAAAATGAATTTAGGAAGTTAAAAAAAAAAAAGTTACAAAACCCCCATAGTTTTTCATGATTGTAAACCGCTGACAGGGAAGATTAAAGAAGAAAAGATGAATCCTTCACTGCTGCTTTATCAGTCTGAGGGTTTTCTGTGATGCTTGTGATAACAGCCTTCATCAGAGTGATGTACACCGCACAGAGCCGTTTGATCCCGCCTTCTGTTCCCAGATTACTCCCGTAAGGAGCACGCTCCGTTTGCTGGGAGCTGTACTTGGCTCTTTTCTTCTGCTCTGCGTTTTCATTGTTGTCAACAACTCTATTGACCTCGACGAAAAAAAAGTGCCTGGCTCTAAGTCCAGCTTCAAAAATGTGAGGTTCAGTTACCGCAGGTAAAGATTCAGTGTTTTTTACAGGTTTTTTTTAGGGCTGTTTTCCCCTTTCTTACCCTCTGGCTAATGTGGCGTTAGTGACAAACACCATCATTGACGGTGTTTTGTGAACCCAATTAAAAACTGCATCACCCCAATTAAATTAAAAAGTGCTCTAGCTGTGAAGCAAACATTTTCTGGTTTAAGTCAGAAGAATGAGTGATTCTCAACCAAGCTGGGAGCTCACGATTTAACCAGCAAGTTCTCCCGTGTCCCATTCCTGATGAGTGCCTTATTGGCCAAGGGAGAATTCCAGGCTTCCTGAATTGGAGAGAAGTTGGGAAATCTTTTGGTTGTGCTGTGGTAGATTTCCTCGTGCTGATTGCGCTCTTAGTTTACCTCTGGCTTGTGTGTCTTAAGACATTGTATATAACAAACTGGGCGTGGGAGAAGTGTCTTTTAATAGCTCACGTCTCTTTCAGTTGGTGACACAGTTTTCACAGCGCGATTAAAAATACATGGTAATTTACAAGTCATTTAGGAAACTACTAGAGATACAAAGTAATTAATGGTTTACTGACAATAATACTAATTTCTTTTTAACTGCAGCAAGCCTTTGAAGCTGTAATTGGGACCCTGATGCTTGCAATGAAATATCGCTGCAGTTCAACAGCATTTTTGTTTTGAACTGTTTGTCATTAGTCAGACTTCCAAACGCAGACATTGCTGTTTGCACTCTCTAAGATAATCAAAGTCTAGAATAATTATTGGATCCAGCTATTCATGGTAATAATTTATTGTAGGATTATTTCACGTGGGTTGTTAGTCATCCTTTTAGCAGTGGTATTTTATAATCACTTAACATGATATAGTTGATTCCAGGAAGGAACAGATTTTCATCGATACTGCATTGCTCTGTCCCCCAGAGTTTTAGTTAATAAATGAAGCAATGCTGGTGATTGATTCGATTTGGTGGCAGAGCCTGTGAACTGCTCCAGGAAAAGGATTTTGTCCGAGCGATGGAAGCAGAGGTGCTCACCGCTCCTGCGTGGCAGAGAGTCCCGGGAGAGCTTTTGCAAGAGCAAAACTGCTTACACTGGTGTTTAACTGAGGTGTAACTCCCCAAACCGTGTTTTTCTGTGGCAACTCTGGTTACAAACCATCAGAAAGCTCCCATGTTGTGGTGTGTGGCTGAAAGCTCCTCACCTCCCGTCCTGGTGTTCGGTGTGAGCAGCCCTCGATCCAGCCCCGGGCTGCAATCCCCGTGGATCAGTACTCGTCGTGCTCCAGTGTGAACGTGTGGCTGAGTAAATAAAACATGAGGGCTGTGGAATCGTGGCTGTGGTTAGCAAAATACTTTATGTGACCCTTTGGAAAGCAGTATTTCATGTAAAAGGTAGCACAGCAGTATTCCTCGCCTCAACAGTTAGTGCCACTGGTGTTTTCTCTGCCCTGTGGGTGTGTGGGGTTTCATAAGTAGTGTGGTAACAAATGCCTGGATGTCTCTCTGGTGACCTGAAATGTGCCTTTTGAAGCTGAACACGCAGCCTTTTGCGTAGCCTTTGTGTTCTCCTTTTTGTGGATCTCTGAGGGTGGAATCAAAGAAGAGAGGTTATTGTGGAGAACTTAACTGAACACTGAATGTCTTGTTTCTGCTTCAAAAAATCTGATACTCGAATGTCGACAAACCATTGATCAAAGCCTGTGGTAAAAATTAGAAGGTCTGGTCATAGTTCAGTTAAATGGGCTGTATCTAAAGAAAGTGGGGCGTTTGCAGTATTGTTTTTTCACTTAAAATACACATCCCCTGAAAGAATTACATCATGAATATTGGCTCACTCAGTGTGGTGCTGGTGCTCCCTGCACATCAGGTAAATAATAGTATTTTGTTAAAATGCAACACCAAAGCTGATTAGTCTGTAGTCTTGTGTAATTGCATTCCTTGGGAGCAATATATATATTGAATAAAGCATGAGGAAACTTTTCTGAGTGTATTCATTTTTTCACTAGGAACAGGCAGTTACGTCGTGGGCTCACGGAGTTTTTGCCATTTGTGATGAAAAGGCTGCTTGGTGAGAAGGCCTGATTCCAGGAGTTTCAGTGTTTGAGGTCTCCCTTCATAAACGGGCGGCAAGGACGGCGATGACAACACGGTTAGTTACAAGGGAGATCAAGATTGTTCAGATTTGAAGTGGATTTCACTTAACTACTCTAGTTTGAAAAAAAAAAATGTCTTTGCTGTGCAGAGAAGATGATAAAACAACCTCTTGTGAGTATTTAGTACGTTTTAAATGACATAAACAAACAATAGGGAAAGTCTCTCTGGCAGCGTAGACACTGTGAGCCAGTAACGATCTGTTGTTCCCGCTGTGCGCTGAGATGCTCCGTCTGTCTCTCTGGGAATGGTTAGACCAGGAAGGCCCCTCTGCTTCCCCGATCCCCAAACCCACTTGGAAGGTTTTTCTGTAGGTATTTGGGATACATTTCCCATTCTCCATTTTAATCTAGTCTTAATTTACTATTTAATCTTTCAGCTCCTGGAGCATAAATTGAACTCAATCTGCAGTTTCACGTTTGGCCTTCTGAGCTCTGTGTGTGCTGGAGATAAAACGAGGCAGAAGAAGCCAGAGAAATGGAAGAGTTCTGCCGTGCTGCTGGGAGCAACCCACGCCAGAATTCCAGTGTCACGAATCCTTTGTGGTAAGTCGGATTTTGCTAGCTGCGTAAAAGGATGGCGCGGTACTGAGTGACCCCAGGAGCGTCTGGTGTTTCATAGCTGCTGCAGGGAGCTCCGAGTTTGGCGTGACCGTCCTGCAGCCGTGAAGGGCGCGTTCAGCCCTTGTCCTGTTGGTAAATTCACTTCTGCTTATTCCAGTATTGAGCTGGCCTGTGTATGACGGTTTATAATCTGAGGTGTTAATAAGTTACATTTTTCTGAGGGATGACTTTCCGTCCTTATTTCAGATGCGGCGTCTTCCAGGTCCAGTGTTTTGGGAAGGCCTGAAGGAATTAAGTCTCCTGTGTCTTTGTGATAATGAGATTGGAAAGGTGGCTAATGTGCATTCATTATCTTCCAGTCCTAATCCTAAAGGCCTCACCTTGTTCAATACTCTGCTGAGCCTGAAAGTAGCCTGAAGGCAGATTGTTGTTACTGACATTTTCTCTCTCAAAGCGCTGGGTTATTATGTAATTTCTGATGAGGAAATTGTTGGGAGATGGAAACTTGCTGACAAATAGAAATAGTTTTGCCATTGTCCTCTCCTTGACGTCTCTCCTGTTGCTAGAGCGATAAGCCAGCTCGTAGCACGCTGCTCTCCCGAAGGTTTGGTTGTGACGATGTTTTTCTAATTGCGTGGCTCTTGTTTAATTAGAGAGTCAGTAACATGGTATTCTATTGAACTGTGTTCAATCTGGTAGGAATGGGGATCCCTTACTGGAAATGTCTGTTTAACGTGGCTGCATGACGGTTTTCAGGTGACGTAGTGGAACTGTGTAGTGTGATTTTTCAAAGTGAAGCATCTCTGCACTGGAAGCAGCGCGAACCTGAAGGGATATGCTCCTGTTGGCTCACCCAGGAGCTCCTGATGGTCTGTGTGTCACATCTGTTAACACCTTTCGGTGCATCCTTTGGTTCAGCAAGTAGGAGATTGTGTATGACCACTTTGTACTTAGGCTGAGCTTCCCAGTTTGAGCTTTTTGCACTGGGTTGAGCTTGCACTGGGTTCCAGTAACAGGGTCCTCTTTCTGGATGCAAAAAAATCGTCTTTGCCTTTCTGTGTGCAGCTCGAGCAGCCTGTCCACGCAGAGCTGTGGGCAGCTGGGGCTGGTTGGTTCTCCCAGGACAGCAGCCTGGGGCTCTGCTCGGAGCAGGACTCGGTCCTGGGGCAGCAGCCTGGGGCTCTGCTCGGAGCAGGACTCGGTCCTGGGGCTCTGCTCGGAGCAGGACTCGGTCCTGGGGCTCTGCTCGGAGCAGGACTTGGTCCTGGGGCTGTCCTGCTGCTGTCTCAAGTCGTTGCCTTCCAACAGGCTGGGCACGTAGCTCTGGCCCTGGGGCCAAATGACATGCACAGAGATCGTTTAGAAATCTTATTCATCTCTGCTTATGTAAGAGGACAAGAAGGGGGTGGATGTAGATGGAAGGAAGCCGGGGTTTATTGCTTGCTGGAGCTTCCTTCTGACCCTGAACTGTTTCTTTCCGTACATCTCCTCATCTGGTTTCACTAGAACTCTTCTCATTGCGCCCTGTCTCATCTTGGCTAGTCACAGCTAAACGAAGTATTTCTTGTTTACTACAGAATCATACTGATTTATTTTCCTCTATATTCAAGACATTCCATTTGGCTTTTAAAAAGTTCCCCGTTTATTCTTTGTGTGAGTCCTTTTTTAACATTTTCATTATCATTTCTCTTACTTTGTCTTTGGGGAACCAAAGTCCTTTGCCTGAAACGAGATAGGGAAAAACTCATTCTCCTGCTTCTAACCGTCCTCTAAGCCTAGTAGTTATTGTAAAACATTTTCCATTTTCTAGGCCAGTGGCTGTATGATAAATCTTTCATCAAGACTGGCTATCCGGAGACATTTCATGATAAAGCTATTTTTTTTTGCAAATGTTCCTCAAAATCCATGGCAAACACAGATGGGCTCTCACATTACTGTTTGTTCACAGGACAGTATTTTTTTATAGGTATTTGTAAATTCATCATTGCCTTGGTGACTGGGGGTGGCAAAGACACCAACAAAACATTTAAACTGTCTTTTAAAGTTTCTGACCACATTTTTGTATAATTTTACTCAGGTCCCTTTTGATGTAACAAAACGATTGCTAATAGAAGTAATTTCAAGGGCCTGTTCATAGCCAGTCATTATTTAAGGTATACAGTTTTAAATATGTTAATGATTTGAAAGATAACACTTTCAGAAGTAAAAAAGAAGTATGAAAAGTTCTGTGCATAGAACAGACCACACTTAATGTAGCATAACTTGATTTTCTGGGTGTTGCGGTCCCACGCTGGGCTATGGAAATCCACTTGTGTTACAAGATATTAAAATTTCCGTGCCATTTGCGTTTCCCCAAATACGGTAACGCGAGAGACTACCTCAAAATAAGAAATTCCCAGTGAGGGTGCTGTGGGCCGCGGGGCCCGCGCCGCTCTGCAGGGGCTCTGTGGTGGCCGGTGCTTTCAAGGCCATCCCGGCAGAACTCTGCGTGTCAGGATTGGACACGTGGCGTGCAGCAAGGTGTTTCTTGTGTCACTGAGGATGAGCTTCTGGAGTTTACTAATGGATGTAGTTGCAGCTGTTGGTAGAAGGTGTGTAGAGTCTGAGGTAGAGCCATTACTGCATTTTCATTCTATCTCTTATGTTGTAAGAAGTTGATTCTATTTCATAGTGAAGATGTAAAATATCCTCATTTGCACATGACCCTGCTCACTCTTCCTAACTACAAGAGCAATCACTCCAGTAATAGCATTAAAAAGCAGAAAGTATTTGATATCTGCGTTTATTCAGCTGGATGACTTTATCAGGAGGTTTGTCTCTCAAGATTTCAGTGTTTTGCCAGACCCCAGGGCTGAAGCTATCGGCAGAAGTTACCCAGACGTCATGCCGGGTTACGGCTGGGCGAAGTTCTTTGATGCTAACAGGTATGGTTCTGTTGGACAAAACATTTCTTCCTTCAGGTGCTGTTTGGTACGTCAGGGTAGCGCATCCCGACGCTGTACGTGACGTGCTTTATTTTGTGCGCTTTCCTGTCGAGTTTGTGAGTTTAGCTGGGCTTGTGGAGGTACAGCTATTTCTGGCGTTCCCCAGCGCTCCCCTCCTCCTCGGACTGGAGTCCTTGTCCTGGGCCTGGAGCCTTTCTGCAGCTTGTGGACATTTTAACATACAGTTAAGAAGGAGGCCCTTTTTTTCAGCTTTCCAGGGCACGGCTGTACCTTACGCTTTTTCTTTACCTGCTCTACCGTCTAGTATAAGAGTCTATTAACAGAACATTGGAGTATCAGTGAGCTTCAAAAGGGAGACGAGGGGACTAAGTGCATTTGGCAGAACTTGCTCCTTTAGGTTCAGAAGCGCTGGTAACCTGTGAGAGATGGACGCGCTTTCCCTGGGGTGGGAGCGTGGCCTGGTCAGCAGGCGCAGGAGAGCGCCCGGGGGAGGTGAGACACACAGTTCCTCAGCATCGTTCAACACAGGCAGGAAAAGGTTGGTTTTGAAGCTAGGTTACTCCTTCCCTCCCCGGAATCGTGATTTAAGTGCAGCCTTAGCTTTGGTTACCAATTTCTGATCTTTTTGGTACTTCCTGTATTTCCTCAACTCACATTCCTTTCCCGAGGACCATTTTTTATTTGCATTCTCCCATTAGAGTTTTAATCAGGGCAGACAGAGGGTCATGGCATTATTTTTCAGCCTACTGATGCTTCTTAGTTTGTTTCAGCAATATTTTAGTCTATTTTTGTGTGGTGGATAAATAAAAAAAAAGAGAAAACAATTCCGTGCCCCAGCGATAGTTTCCTTGAACTGCTAAACTTGGGAAGAGTGACAGCGTCTGTATTATTTTGAAAGATCAAGCTTTTCCTCTGGGAGAGTGACATTTTCTCCCCCCAGCAGCACAGTTCAGAGCAGTCTGGGCGCTGTTGCTGTGGGTGTGCAGAGCTGCGCTGCCTGCGGGGAGAGCTGCTGGGGCTGGTTATTAACTACTCCGCTGTGATGAGGACGTGGGTGTGGGCACCTGGGGAGCCTCGCCAGGCTCCTTTGGTGTCTCAGAAGCTGCATTTGAAAGGACGGGAAGGGGTTTTGCGCCTGCTGTTTGATGCACGGTGTCTGAGGAGCCATAGCTTTGTTTGCAGGGGTGGGCCACCTCGCTACTTCACTAACTTCTGCAGCTCTTAAAGATCCCTTTGGAGTGTCTGAGGGGAGAAAGCATTAAAACGGAGAAACAAGAGCTCCAGAATTTTCTGTTCCTCTATAGCAGGCTGCCTGGTTGTGCTGGTTGTTTTGTGTGGTTCTCACATTGTGGTAACTTCATATCCAAGCAATGCAGAAAAAAACAGTCTGTGAGGATTAGTAATGTGTAAAATAAACCACCACCACCAACTGGCTGGGGGATAAACGTGGTGCAAGGTTAGTGGTGACTTCCAATGCCACTGGGCCATCAGTGTCCCTTAAGATGGGGGCTGCTGGCAAGGTCCCCCTGAAGCTATCTGCCCTGGGGTGAACTCGTGCCCCTTGGCTGCATGCTCTGGGGTGAGCTCGCCCGAAACAGCCCTCGGCAACACAGCCAAGTGTCCGCTCGCTGCTGGTTGTGGGATGGGTGCTGCAGAGGTGGCAGAGCAAGCCAGGCACCTTGGTGGCAGCCCAGCATCCCTCTATCCCACCCAGTAGCATGTGTGGGGTGGGTGGGAGGCACTGCAGAGGTCCTGGAGGACACAGTAGAGTCAGGAGAGTGAACAGAAGAAGGATGGCGATGAGAGGAGGGCGAGCAGGAGTGGTGCTGTGGGACAATCACAGAGTCTCAGCATGGTGGGGTTGGAAGGGACCTCTGGAGATCTTCTGGTCCAACCCCCTGCTCCAGCAGCTCACCCAGAGCAGGGTGCCCAGGATCATGTCCAGGCAGGTTTGGAATCTCTCCAGAGAAGGAGTGTCCACAACCTCTTTGGGCAGCCTGGGCCAGGACCTGACACCCTCCCAACAAACAAGTTTCTCCTCCTGCTCAGATGGAACCTCCTGGCTTCCAGTTTTGCCCATTGCCCCTTGTCCTGTCGCTGGACACCACTGAGAAGAACCTGCTCCCACTGTCCTGACCCCTCCTGCCCTTTAGCTATTGACCAGCATTAATCAGATTCCCTCTCAGACTTCTCCAGGCTAACCAGCCCCCGCTCTCTCAGCCTTCACCTGCTTTGCTAGAAAGCTGCAAGGAGTTTGATTCAGTAACCACGTGCTCATGGACCCATAACAACCCCAGTAAGTGCTCGGAGGGCAATCTCTAGAGGACCATCCCCTACCCTCAACGTGACAGGGCAAGTCTGAAGACAAGGAGCGTCACAGCGACCGCTGAAATGCAACGTACACTGGTGAGATCCCGCTCTCATCTGGGAGAAAGAAAAAGAGCACTGAGAGACTGCTCCTGCAGATAAACAAGGGAAAAATAGGTCTTCGAAGGAGGCTGAATATGAAGTGATCTAATGGTACATTAGCCTTAAACCAGACAGAGCGGTGCAGTACGGAATGCCTTCGAACAAGGATGTTATATATATATTCCTCAGGTCATGTTATTTCTTTTAAATATTAATCAGAAAAATTGGAAAGCTTTATTATAAAGATGACAAATGCTACTGTGCCTCAAGGAAAGGTTGCGCACAGGATGTGCAAACTCGTACTTATTTGATTCAACATGGTGACTGTGGGCTGCACTTTTAATGAGGGAAATAAAACATCCTCTTAATTGGCTATAAAAGGATGTGCACCACAGACTTAGTGAAACATTAGGCTGCATAGTTAGGACCTACTTTGTAACAATGCCTCATTTTTATTAATATTATTTTTATTGGTTGTGAAATCTATGAGTTTATCTATATTATAGTAACAAAAGACTTTTTTTTCCTTTTTTTTTTTTAAGAGAGAAAGAAAAAAAGGATATTCTACACAGGGTAAATTGAAAACATCAGTGTACCCTACAGAGTAATAGCACTTTATCATGATTTATACATGGGAACATAACTGTTGCCAAAAAAACATAGGTGACCTCTCTCTAGCCTATATTAATAATTACAGTATGGAGATGGAAGCATAATATGCAGGACACTCCTCGCTGCTACAAAAAAAAAGGGGGGGGAGCCTGCTTAAGATACATAAAAAAGAGGCGAATCTGACTAGTAAGTGTCGACAGGCATCACATCTCATGCAATGAAAAACACATTATTGGAATTTACCCAAAACTCAGGTTTTATTCCAACTGTTCACACGGGGTTTGGTTTTTTTTTTTTTTTTTTGGTTTGTTTGTTGTTTTTTTTTTTAAATTAAGGAAGAACACACTGTGAACACCCTTTCTGGTCAGGCTCTAGTGAACACAGAGCACCTCTCTAAACCCTGATGTGAAATGCAAACGACAGGAAGGGGTTGACAGAGGTAGAGCTGAAGGCTTGGTGACAACACCTGAATGCCAAGCAGAGGGGTCTGGGGTCACTCAAGGGATTTTTTTGAGTTTCTTAACAGGTCCCTCCAAACACCTACCCCCCTAACCTATCAGGTGAAGGCAATCTGCCCTACATAAGTTCCGTTATCATATCAAGGAGAATATTTGTTAGAAAATCACGGAAAATGAAAATTCACAGAATCATAGAATTGTTTTGGTTGGAAGAGACCTCCATGAGCATCAAGTCCACCATTAACCCAGCACTGCCACGTCACCACTAAACCATGTCCCTCAGCAACATAACTACATGGCTTTGAAACCCGTCCAGGGATGGGGACTCCACCACTGCCCTGGGCAGCCTGTTCCAGGGCTTGACAACTCCTTTGGGGAAGAAATTTTTCCTAATATCCAAGCTAAACCTCCCTTGGTGCAAATTAAGGTCATTTTCTCTCATCCTATCACCTTTTACATTTACTCTTTTAAAAGTATCTTCTCCACCTTCACCCCTGCAAGAGGTTAAGCCCATCTTTTAAAGGCCCACCTGAAGTTTTCCTTTGAGATGACTACATTTGTGACACCAGAACAGGGAGGAGATCCCGAGCAGGAGTCTCACCAGCCCACTGTCAACACCAAGATTGCTGTAGCTGCTGCCAGCCTCCCTACATGGCTCCAAGCAGCCCTTTTCCAAGACACCAGCCTTGATAGGCAATTTAATAAACAAAGCAGAAAGCACCCTCTAGAATAGAGAGCGGAGAAGAAATTCCAAAACACCTCAGCGAGTGCTGTTTTGGTTCACAAATTTATGTTGAAACCTGTTAGTGATTGTGACCATAGTAGTTTTTATAAAGCACCGTAGGTTATAATTTTAAACTTGACATATGATGGAGCTTCCTGGATTAAATACCACCACCGCTATTTTTCCCCAGAAGACACAGCAGGAAGAATTCTTCCTCCAAGCTCCGCAGCTTATTTTCCAGATTTTCATATCCTTAGGCATATTAAATGCTGACCTGTGAGGAGAACACCATCACTCTGAACGATAACTCAGAGCTCCCTTCTTTGTGCACCTCCGGGCAGGCACCAGCAGTTCTGGACAAAGCACGGGTGAGGATCAGCACTAAATCCACTGGGAAGGGTTGGCTAGAGCAGAGACATTTTTTTCTCCTAAATGCCAGGGTTAAGCTCACTCTCTTTAGGGCTGAGACTTCTCAAGGGACAGGTCAGGAGAAGTCTGATGCCCACAAATAATTAGGGTTTTGATTTGATATCAAACTTAATGGCAGGCATCCTGCGGCATCTGTGTATTGGGTAAGATGAAGCAGAAATAGACTGGACTGATTGAAATCGCCTATTCTATATTTTTCTTAGGTGAATTTTGTTTCTCACTGAACCTTTCAGGCCCTGGAAAATGTAAAACTAAAGCAGGAAGCAAGGGTTTAAATTATGTCAGACAAGATCAGACAGTGCCTGGAGCAGACAGGCTCTCTGCAGGTCCTCGCTGTAATGCTGCACGGGCAGCCTTCTGGGAGAAGAGGAGGAACTGGGGAGAAGCGAGCAGAGCTGGAAAACACGCTATAGGAAAATAACACGGCTCCCTGTGCTGAGGTTCACCACCGCAGCCTGCTCCGATCCATGGGTATCTAATCGATCTGGTTAATTCTTCCAATTAACCAAAATTGGCACTATCGCTTTGCTCTTTGCAGCCTTGCAGAATGGTAGGGCCACCGACACCCCAGTCTTGGGGAAAATAGGGCCAGTAATTTCTTAAGACCACTGCTGGCTTCTTCGGAAAATTGCAATTACCGGTTCGGTGCCATAAAGCCGATTCCAGAAATACTATGGGATTAGATAGCAGATATTAGGGGAGAGTATTTTTGCGTGCCCAGCTCTAGCAGCAGTTATTCTGATACTAGCTCATTGCTAAAATCAACACTCAAGTCCACTCTATCCTATTTCCAGCAATTATAGCTACTTCAAATAGGGAATTTTAATTCAAGAAGTATAATAAATGTCATTCCTATAACACGTACATTACTGTAATCTAATGTGAGTAAGAAGTCACTTGAGATGGAGAGACGCAACAGCCCCTTTAGGGCTAGTGCCATAGCAGAGGCAACAAAAGGGAAACCCTCGTTAATCCATTGGAAATATCATGTTAATAAATGAAAATGAGATAATGACTTTTGTGGCTAGCTGAATCTTGTCTAAAGCCTCTTATGAGCTTCATGTGTCTCAATTAGGGACTATGTTACAAGGTAAAAAAAAAAAAAAAATCTGCTCCGGGCTGAACACAATAAAAAACAAAGTTAAATAAGGAAATGTACTTGGTATTATTATTATTGCAACCCTCCTGCCTGACCTAGAAGTGTCTTGTTGTACAGATCCACCCCAAGCTCCTATTATAGCTTTTAATTGGTATTTCAGGAGCTGCTCCCACAACGCAAGGAAAGCACGGCTGTGATTTGCTTTTCTCTTTCATACTGAAGGTCACTAAGTTAAAGTCCGTTTACCCTGCCTGACTCCACACCACACACGCTCACACAGAGAAATCCACGTGCTTCAACACCGATGGCAAAGTCACAGCTGTCCTCAGACGTTGTGACGCCAGCACAGATTGTGCTGAGGGAACATGGAGCTTCCCAAAGTTTGGTGTTTGGGCAGGGAAGGAGGAACCTGGCTCCAGAAAACTAGTACTTAAAAGATTTTATGGTGTTTGCAGTCCGTGGTGTATGATTCTAACACAAGTAAATGCACCTCACAATTTCATTTTTCTGAAGTTTTGGTGGAAGTAGATCAAAGAATGGTTTGGGTTGGAAGGGACCTAGAAGATCATCTAGTTCCAATCCCCCTGCCATGGCAGGGACACCTCCCACTAGACCAGGTTGCTCAAGGCCCCGTCCAACCTGGCCTTGAACACCTCCACAGATGGAGCATCCACAACTTCCCTGGGCAACTTGTGCCAGGGTCTCACCACCCTCAGAGTGAAGAATTTCCTTCTAATTTCCAACCTAAAACTCCCTTCTTCCAGTTTGAACCCATCACCCCTCATCCTATCATTACAAGCCCTTGTGAAAAGGGCCTTTCCAGCTTTCTTGTAGGCCCCCTTCAGATAGTTCAGATCTTTGACTTGGAATCAGAGTTTCAGGAAGTTAAGAGCCATCGAAAAGGTGCTACAATATGAACCCTTCATTAGTTTATATACTCTTGGAGTATTATCTGAGTTGTCATTTTACAGCAAAGATGTTTATTTTCCAGAAACCCCACACTTCATCAAGATTGTCAGTTAAGCAATTATGTAATTCTACACCTTCATTATCTGGCATTTAGCACTCAAAAATAAGAGATTTATATGAGAAAAAAAAACCCAAACAACAACCAACAGAAATCATCATTAACTACTTGACTCTTTTTCAAACATTTTGTCTAAATATTTCCTCTCACTATTTCTGCTTTTTGTTGTTGTCTTTTTTTTAACCACAAAATGGCAACTCTTTAGGACTTTGGTTATTAGAAGTCCATTTGGTATTCATGGAAATAGTGATTATAATGCATTCATTTGATATTCATGCAAATGCCATGTGTGCTTCGGTGACAGTGCCGGTGTCACTCAGCACTCATTAGGCTGCGATCTGCTCTGCTCTGGTGGTGGACGTCCCTGCTGCAGTCCCTCACACGTGCAGGGTGCTGGGACCAGGGTCAGCACAGACACATCATGCTCCCACTTCAGCCCACTGCATCTTTGTTAAGAAACATCAAGTTTAGCTTGATACTATTAATTTAAAAACTATGATTTCTCTCTCAGAAAGGTTTTGTACTTTGTAAACTGTTTCATTTCCTTCCTGCTACTCAGCCCTGTACAATTCTGAAGCCATGCAAAAGTTCACAGAATGCCAGGTTGGAAGGGACCTCAAGGATCATCTAGTCCAACCTTAAAGTTCATAGAATCATAGAATGTTAGGGGTTGGAAGGGACCTCTGGAGATCATCAAGTCCAACCCCCTGCCAAGCAGGACC
>JAVSBS010002057.1:29266-52940 GCA_033124195.1 Coracias cyanogaster | reverse complement strand
TTTTCCAAACTATAGTCCGGCCCCCGACAGTGTCTGAGGGACAGTGAACCGGCCCCCTGTTTAAAAAGTTTGAGGACACCTGTCCTAAAATCAAAGGCCCAGTGGTGGTGCTGAAACACTACCGATTCCTTTACAAACCAGGAATACAGCATTGGAACAATGATATGCCAGGAATAATTGTCCTTCACCTTATCCTCCTTAATGCTGAGGAATAGAAAAATCTGGCAGGGACTTTACAGACCTGAAAAGAACATCTTCCATGAAAGGCACATGCGAAAAAACCCAGTAGTGACCTGTTACATTTTATGGTCAGAATATAAGCATAGTAACCTGGGAAATAATGACTTGCAGAAACAAATAGGCTCACCTCAGCATTGGTCTGGGTGGAGGTGGTGGCTCATCAGGATCTTGACATCGCTTTGCTTTTTTCGTTACTTGCTTGTAAATATTACGAGATGTCACTCCCAGCCACAGTACTGTTGCAAGAGTGGAATAATGGAGAATTATCCCAACCTTAAAAAGAAAAACACAAAATAAAAATTAACCCCTAAACATTTCCTTTCTACCAAGTTAAAAAAAAAAAAAATCATTTAACACACAACTTGCACAAAGACTGAGTTTTCAAAAGCTCAGTTCAAGTGAAGAAAAAAAGCTTTTATTTTACTATGACTGTTCTAAATGCCAAGTCATTGTGGTTTCCAAAAAAAGTAAAATAGTGATGCAAACCCATCTTCCTATTAGTTGAGTCTGGAAAGGCTACATAGATGCAGTTGCCTTTAGTGGAAGGAAAACTTAGTAACGTGGGAAGAACTTCGCTGGCCAACACTTAGGATTACATATCAATCATACAATTTAGGAAACTGTTTTACAAAACACTTAACTTTAAAATGTCTTCTGTTACAGATATTGAAAATGAAACAAGTAAGGTAACAGTAAGCTAATGATATTTTGGTATCTATGTAGAAGGCAAAAAAGTATAGACAGCTAACACTCATCAGCTATTTTAATACAACACCAAAAAGCCTCGAAGTGTCAATCATACAATCAGCCCAAACATTAATACAAAGTTAGCCTCACAGACTGACTGGGCACTACTGTTGAGGAAATGGTTGTCTGTCACACCTTTTTGCATCTGCATTAATTTATGAACTGAACACTGTTTTCTTAAAAGAAGTTCCAGGAAGTCCCAAGTCCCCGGGGTTTTGTTGAGAAAGAGGCCAAATACATTGTGCCTACTTCCTTACTTAAAAGGCAACACTGAGAAGAAGTGATTACCAGAACTAGGCTTCATATATCCCTTAAATGTCAGCACACATGCATGGAAGAGGTGACAACTTCAGTTTCTGTTAAGATGACTGCAGGTGGTTTTTTTGCAAGTTCCAATCACCAGTAAAAGCATAATTCTTAAGCAACCCAACTTAAGCACCTCTCCTATGAAGGCAGGCTGAGAGAGTTTGGGTTGTTCAGCGTAGAGAATAGAAGGCTCTAGGGAGATGTTCTGGCAGCCTTCCAATACCTAAAAGAGGCTTACAAGAATGCTTGGGAAGGACTTTCTACAAGGGCTTGTAGTGAAAGGATGAGTAATGGCTTTAGACTGAAAGAGGGTAGATTTAGATTCGATATAAGGAAGAAATTCTTCACTATGGTGGTAGTGAGGCACTGGAGCAGGTTGCCCTGAGAGGCTGGGGATGTCCCCTCCCTGGAAGTGCCCAAGGCCAGGTTTGATGAACTTTGAGCAACCTGGTCTAGTGGAAGGTGTCCCTGCCCATGGCAGTGGGGCTGGAACTAGGTGATCTTTAAAATGTCCCTTCCAACCCAAACTATTTGTTTGAATTTGCACAGAATCATAGAAAAGTATTACAAATGTTAAGATGAGGGATCAAAAACTTTTATGAATCACTGGATGGCAAAAAAGAAAACACTACAAAAATTTAACTGATATCATACCAAGGTGACAACTGTTACTATACTGAAACACTGCAACTGAATTAGAGATAGCCAAATCTTAGAAGAGCAAAATTTTAAGAGAGGAGTCGTAATAAAGCTAGCGATGTTTGTTTAGAAAAGCACGTCTTTGAGATGAAACACTTACCTCTCCTTCCCTTTAAGTTACATTGAACAAATGGAAATAAATACTTAAATACATGTGGAAATCAGTTTTCACATAGTCTGTCAAGGCCATGTACAGGCTTATAGAACAATCTTATAAGAACTAAGTCTCAAAAAACTAACAAGTATAATGGATTTTTTTGTGATAGCATTTTGGGCGAAAACAATTTATGTTGCACTTCTGGAATATTTTTTCAAGTTTTCAAGTAATGAACTAGTTTTATTGTCATGGATGGATGGATGAATGGAAATACAAGAGAATTCTTTAAGGTAAAAAAAAAAATTTTTTTGGTCTAAATTTTACATTCTGATGAAAATGCCTGCATGGTACTACTGCACTGTAGGAGGGAAGGGAGGAGTATACGTACATAGGAGTATGGAATTGGTAACTAATTTTTTCAAGTGTTTGCATGTTTACTTACTGCTTGGCAAATGCTGGCGTTCCTAGTCTGAGTTATGCCTCCAATAAACATCACACACGTCAGGAAAATATGAAAGCTCAGGTTAACTAGCATATGCCAGCTTTTTACACTGATCCTGATCACACTGTTAAAAGAAACAAATTAGACAGCATGAAACACAGCTGCATTATTGTCTTTCTGAAACTAGCAAGATACACTTGTGATAAATGAGATACAATTACTGTTAATGATTGTTTGACTACCACATACTTTGTAATCAAATATAATCTCTGGTCTTCATCATAAGAAATTAAAACACCCTCCTGTTAACTAGCTTTATACAACTATTTGGGGCCTGATTCAAAGATTTTAGGCTTAAAGCTTTCACATCAACAGAAGTATAAAAGGCTGAACAGTTTGTTAAATCCTACCATCATTCTTGAGTGGTCTCTTCTTTAACTCTTTTGCTTCATGATGGAAGAGATGTATGGTTATGAAAGCTAAACTATCATCCTCAAGAACAGATGAAATAGCTACTTGTCTGTTAGTTTGCATGAACAAATTTTACAGGGGAAAAAATAAATGCATGCAGACTACTGTATTGTGTTGCTATCAAAAAAGAAAAATTAGTCCTAAGCACTACGAAACTAATTTTTTTAGACTAGTCATTTTGATTCATACCTGTGATGGTATATGTAACTGACTATGATCATCAACAGGCACATTAGCAAAACCACAGCAGTGGCATAAATTACTGGATGCAAAAGATCAGCTGGCTGAGTGTATAATTCAGCTCCTGTCAGGTCCTGACAACAAAAACAAAATTAACATTAGTCCATCTTATCTCTTCATTTTTTGTGGGTAGTGGGGAATGGCAGAGGAAACAAAATACAGAAGTAACATGAACCTTCTAGATGAAATCTTTCCCCCCACTTAACCCCGACTTCCCTATTATTTGTTATTGGATGTTCCTGGCTATCTTCCACAATTACCTGCTATTCTAGCTGACCTTTATAAATGCAGTAACACATTTCATAGAACATTTAAACTTCATACATGCTTGAAGATACAGCCGAGTTAGCAGCTTAACAATACACATCATCATCTTCTTGAAATACCTATATGTATAGCATATACAACAACTATGTGTTTCAGTTATAATAATTATCTTCTCTAACAACACAAAGAATGTTACAAGAAACGACCTTAGCAAGTTTGCAGATAATGCTGCAGACTGGAGAAGTGGATCAATAGGTTGGAGGATATTCAGAGAGATGTTGGCAAGCCAGAGAAATGGGCTGATAAAAGGTCATGAAATTTAGCAATGAAAACATGAACAGATTTGCATCTGTGATGCATGCAACAATACAGGCTGGACACTGGACTGTATAGAAAGCAACCAAAGAATCACTTGTGGGTGCTGGCAGACAAGAGTTGACCGCAAGTCAGCAGTGCAGCCTGCAGCTCAAGGCCACTCTTTGCTGTATTAGTAAAACCACAGCAAGCAGGGGAACAGATTATTCCCTTCTGCTTAGCACTGAGATCACCTCTGCAGAACTGTCTTCAATTTGAGGCTCCTCAGCACAAGATAGACACTGACATACTAGATGGAGCACGTCTAACAGATCACTGGCATGACTAGCCGGTCAAAGCACACAATGTCTGAGGCTGAAAAAGCTGGGTTTGTTTATCTTTAAGAAGAAAATCAAGATGGGAGAAATCTCATTGTTATATTGAACTACCTCCTGGGCGGCTATAAAGAAGATGAGTCAAAGCTCTTGGAGACAAACAGTGAGATGATGAGATGCAATGGACATTACCAGCAACGTGGAAAATTCTGATGAGATACAAGGAAAAAAATTTCTGATGAAAGTGGTCACATACAGCCCAGAGAGACTGTGTAATCTTTGTCCTTGGAGATACTCAAAGCTTGACTGAATTATGATGTTGAAGCTGATGAAACTTTGAGCAGGTAATTGGACCAAATGATACTCAGATCTCCCTACCAGACTGTTATTCTATGATTACTGCTTGACCACAATAGATAGTTGATAACTCAAATAGAATTTGACAGCTCTTTAGCATTGTTCAAGTTTTCTGAACCACCCATCAAAACATTACTCAAGGAGTAAGCATGAAACGGAACCCTGGACTGTTAAAGCATGGCAGTATTTCAGATAACATCTGAGGAGTGACATTTTCATTTACTAACAAGAATAGCAAGAAGAAATAGCTCTGTTTGGATATGTTACACTTTACTAGGGTTCCATTTCCATAATGGCAACGAACAGTGAAGAAAACCAACCCCAAACGTTAATCCCTTCCAGCACAAAATGAAACAAATTTGCTTAACTTAGATTAGTGGAAAAAATCTATTTAAAATAATTTTTCAGAACAGAGAGGAAACAGAAAATTCCCTCACCTATAATTCTGAGTTAGAGGCACTCTTAAACCTCTAGAGTTGGCAAAGTTCAAAAGTGTGCTGGGGGAAAGGAGAACAAATCTGGCATTCACAAAGAACAGCAAAACATTAGGAAGAAGCTTCAGTTTGTCTTGAGAAAAAAAATCAGTGATATAAAATCTGTTTTTAAGGTTAAGTAATCTAATCTCATGGAGAGGAGAAGAGTTCTTGAATTTAGGCTTACAATTACATTAGAGTCAGCAGACTCTTCACCACTCCTTCAATTAGTCTTTCATCAGAACATAAATTTGTTATTCCTAACTCACCAAGCTCATATCAAACTACTCAGATTGCCAGTTTGATTTTTATGTATTTGGTTTTCTTTGGCACCTGGAAAAAGACTTTGAGGAAGATCATAAGATATTATGCCTCTGGCAGCCAGTGTCATCCAATTTCAACACTGCCCATGGCCTGGTTGATATCCAGCTGGAGATCACGAGGAGCTCACTGCTGTTACAAGCATGAGGGAAGGTATTGCCAGACATAGCCAGTGAGTATTGGAGAACAGAAACTGTTGGAGAATTCCCGTCTCTGCTTCCAGATTGGTGAAAGGTAACAAGATGTCATGAATGTATTAGTGTGAACTTAAGAGAACAAGAGCTACAAAATCGGAAGATTTACAGTAGTACTCTAAGATATCTGAGAAAGCTCACAATGCTCAGCCCAGCTAGCAAAGGCCTTGACCCAATACCCACTAAGGCAACAGAATTCTTACCAATTACACTGATATTTTTAATCAGACCTACTAAAAGGACAGAGGAGAGTTGTTAATGTTATTTCTGAGCTCAACTAATCCTAAAGAATAATTTAATAAAAAAGACCGACAGTAAAACAACAGTAGAGATGATATTAAGAAGAAAGAGCATTGGGATATTTATAATCAGCTAGCAGAACTCTGTTTCTTTCAACTACCATTGATGGCTTTTTTTCCTCTGCTGTAGGCCTATAACAATGAGATTTCAGCTGAGTGTCCTGGTTATCTCTTCTATTATTAAGCAGTGCTTAAAATGATTTCCAAATAAACACAAAAATTTTATAACTAACTTCCTAAATCGCTAGATTAGAAAACTAGGCACTCAGTTACACATTTCCTTATCAGAAAGTACTTCACATTATGATCTTAAATGTATTAAAACAAGTCAGTACATTACAACCCCCTTTCTTCTACACACACATGTACTAAAGTAGATTAAAAATGAGTAGAATAACTCTGGTTAAAATCCAGCCAGGACGATGGAATATTGTGTTCAGGTCCCTTCTGCTGCTACTGTTCATGTATTTGACATTAATGACAACTTATGAATTAAAAGCTAAACTTCTAAAATTGAACTCAAAAAAATTTCCTATGAGCCTGGGACCAGAACTGAGACTTTCACAACACTATGAGACTCTACAAATGAAATAAGCTATCATGCCTTTTTTAGTCAATACGTGAATAGGCGCTATGAAAACCCTTTCCAGCAGCTACTTAGAGCTTTTCACAGTGCATTAACTGTGTGCAGGGAACATCTAACAGATGAATATTACTCTGTCCTCCTCCACATATCCCCAGTTCCTACAGCCTAACATTTTGGGAAGTATTTATAAATATTTAAGGAATACCAGATATGAGCAAGCAACCACTGGCAGAAAATGAAGAGAGCTTCTGCTTCCTCTAACTTTATTTCTGATTGTCAGCAGTTCTCTGTATAACTCACAATACAATATTGATTTACCAGGTATTAGTTTAGAAATTAATCATTTCCAGCAACAGATTGAATATGCTCTTCATTTTTCTTCCTCCAGATGGCAGAAATGTGACCGATTTAAAGCACACTCTCTTTACATGCATACTACACATACAAATGAAGTTTAATTCCATTTTAAAAAAAAATGCTGTTATGTTTTAGGAAAGGAGTATCTATTTTTACAATAATCCTATAGTTCCCTTCTTTGATATAACAGTTTGAAGTAATGTAAAACTACCGTCAGAGGTAAAGTGAAAAATTGCTCTCTTTGAGCTCTTTTTAAGTGTGGCATGTAAATTTCAATCTTATTTATGTTTAACTTTTTGGTATTCTACTATTTAATTTTCTTAACAGGAAGATTTTTGAAAATTTAAGTTGCAAAAACAAAAATAGCAACTTCACACGCAGTGATTGTCATAAAGGAATCCTTTCTTCCATGTACAATTACATAAAAATAAATATCTATTTCTACACAGAGCACATTAACTACAACAAAACTCATACCAAATTCCCACTTAACATTTCCTAAAGCTCTTATTATTTCACTCAGCTTCCTATTATCCTAGCACATTTTTAATGTAGCACATTTTATCATGCAGCATCTGATGAGTTTATCATTTAGTAGGTGATGACTGATAGCAGGGTAGCAGTCATCTGTAAAAAGGGACACTACCTAGGCCAAATTCTGAAAGGAAGAGCTTTGTAAACAAAGAAGAAATCCTGCTTCGTAACTGCAGAGCACCAAGAGAAGGTGTCTTGCTCCCTTCTTCAACTATCATTATTTTAGAACTGGTTAATCATTTTATTGGCATCAGTATGCTAGGACTAGAGTTCAGAGACTATTTTTTAAGCAATATCTCAAATATATTTTAGATGGTAACAAAGTGGTTTGATTTTATTTTTCCCCTCCCTGTTTTTGGAACACCTCTCCTGCAAGGAAAGGCTGAGAGAACTGGGGATGTTCAGTCTGGAGAAAATAAGACTCTGGGGAGACCTTATTGAGGCCTTCTGGTATCTGAAGGGTACCTACAAGAAAGCTGGGGAGTGACATTTCATGAGGGCTTGTAGTGATAGGTCCAGGGCCAACAGCTTTAAACCAGAGAAGGAGGGATTTAGATTAGAAATTAGAAAGAAATTTTTCAGGCTGAGGGTGGTGAGTCACTGGAACAGGTTGCCTGGACAGGTTGTTGATGCCCCAATACTGGATATGTTCAAGACTAGGTTGGACGGGGCTTTGAACGACCTGGTTAGTGGCGGGGGAGGAGAACTTGAGGATCTTTAAGGTCCCTTCCAACCCCAACTATTCTATAATCAATGTCCTCTGGTATCAGATCTACATACTAGTCAATGAATAGCTAATTTGCAGTGAAATAGCTATCTCTGGTTATAGATCACAGAAAAAAACCAAAACCCAAACAAAGAAAACACTTCTGTCAGAGAAAGCTAACAAACTTAACCTAACAGAGAAGATGGTTTTTCCCAACTGCTACCTCTACTTTAAACTGTCATTATTAGACTAAAGTTCATAAAAGCCCATTTGATTAAGTAGCTCATTAAAATGGCTTCCTATGATGTAGTACTTTTCATATGAAAATTTTGTGTCTAGTACATTCAGTAATTAATTCCACTTTGACAGATTTCCACTTAAACCTTATATTAAGTCAACATCTATATCAACACAAGCAAAAACTGAAGATTTATTTCTTATGTCTAGTTTTGTGTGATATAGAATGTGGGAATGTTCATTTTCTTTAATGCAAGAGAGAAAACAAAACACAGAATTGCATTTTTAATATTTTAAATTTCCAGTAAAAAAGACGTAATTCTAAGTGTCATACCATTAAGACTGCATAGTTGCTGAGGGAGTAGCACTGAATGGTAGTAATATTTTCATCCGATAGAAGAATGCGACAACCATCAGATTTCCATCCCCCTTGTCCATTCAGGAGATCAAAGTCCCACTGAGCTGCAACAGCATCTGCTCCGTGCGCAATGCGCCGCAGTGTCACATTTATAGGAACGTGGTGACTGACGAGGTTTAAACCATCTGTTACAAAAAAATGCATTCGAACATCCATTTCTCAATACGTGAAACATAGATGCTAAAAACCTTTTATGAGATATACACTAGGTGAAAAAAGGAGTAAAAAATGTTTCTATTTTTAAAGACTATAAAAAGTAAGAATAAAAAACAAACCTATCTTTGCAAGAATAACTGGTGTTACAACTGTACGACGTTTCCCATCATCAGCCAGATTAGTTGAATTTCCTGTTGCTGGAAAAAGCTTGCCATTGCGAAATGCAATAAGCTGAAGCTTGTAGACAGATTCATCTGCTGGTCTGATTTCTCTTTTTTGCTTTTGGGTGAAAAGGGAAGCTGGCAACTGGATAGATGCCTCTACAATTGTGTTCTAGAAATAAACAGATTTTTAAAGAGAAAATGAAATTATTTACAGAAATTAAGTCAGCAGCTCATACAACTAAGCAGTGTCAGAGATGATTGCATTTAGCTGATTATTGTGACAAACCAGCAGATTGTGACAAACCTATTTGGCAGTGTTTACCCATGATAAAATAGTTGAATCAGGTTACTAAAGTATTTTTTCTTCTTCCTTCTTCTTTTCCTTTTTTAAAAGTGTTAAAAGATAAGATTCTGTAGTTAACTAACTTGTTACAAAGTTGAAGTTGGTATCAATAAACTGTTAAAAGAGTTTTCCAGATTAGACTACTGGTAACTAGAAGCAGCGACCAAGACAAGCAAAGAAATGCTGTAATTGCACATTAGTTCATTGTTCATTCAAAATGAAATGTTGTATATAAACAGGGTGTTTTAACTTGTATATAAATTATACTTGGGTAGGGAAGCATGAATGCAATTTCACAGAATTACCTAAATAACATTTCAATAATACACCTTGCAGTGGTGTTCAAGCGCATCAAGTGATAAAAACAAACTGAGGGAATGTAACTGAAAAAATACTTTTACAGAATATGAGAAAGTGTTTCCATTCTGTATGTACCCACATACCTATCTACCTGTGTACATGCACATATACACCAAAAAAATAAGCCTTTCAGGTCCATTTTCTACTTCTTGCCTAATTACAGTATCACTCTGAGCAGAACACTTCAGATATATAAAGAGACTGTGAATATCTGATTTAATATGCAATGAAGGTGAAAATACAAGAAAATAAAGCCAAGTATTATTGTGAACTAGGGAGCATTTCAATTTCCATACTTATGAAAAGGCCTAAAAGAACCTTTCAACTTAAGATGTTTTAAGAAAGAAATCCAGATCTACTATTAAAAATTGTGTCCATTAGAAAAATTATTCTACAATCAAACTATTATTGTTTGTCATTAATTATCTTGTCACAGTCATTCTGGATTACACAAAAATACAATTTTAACATTAGAAATTAATAATATAAGCTTGCTTCCCAAATGGTTCATATTTAAGATATCAATACAAAGTCAGCAGAGAAACAATGAGTATCCAACCTTTAAAGCCAGACTTGACAGTGTATTTGAAACATTGCACTTAAAGCTTAATTGTTTATCTAGATTTCCATCTGGATCTCTTCTCCCATAATCACTGAGTCCTGTACGGTCTGACGTAGCCACTTTTTGAAATACGGTGCATGTCATCCCGGCGAAACCAGCAGCCTTTATTACATAAGCCTCAAGAGCAATATTTGGAGAATACTGTGACAACAAAAATTAAACATTAAATAATTTTACACACCACAGGAAGAAAAATAATCTTAAAGGGATTCTCTGCCAAAACAGAAAAAACACCCAGTAAACTGTTTCTGTTTATCTGGCAGGGATAAATCTGTTCAGAGTATTTCTCTTTTCCCTACAGAAATAGCAGGCATTTCAGATAATGCCAACATCTATTAAGAAAAATAAAAAGCTATTGAAACTCAAGAGCCAGCAAAATGTCTTCTAAATAAATAAATTTATACTTACAGTAGAATAAACTTGAGCTCCATTTGCAAGCCGATACATAGCAATTTTCTGTAGACACTGTACAATTCTAGTGCAAGCCTTGGCTTCCCTTTGTGCCATCCACAGCACACGTTCGTCGGCTAACATAATGTTACTCGCTATGTCCACCATTACATCGCCAAGCTAACAGGGAAGAGAAATAAGACATTTTTTACCTTTGAAAGTGTTCATCACGTAGGATTGTTATCAGAAAATACAAAGACTTGTCAGCACAAAAAGCAAAAGGAAATTGGTTGTTCCTATTTCAATCACCACTTGTCACATTGAGATACTGAAATACTTTGACTCAGACATTTACCTCCATCCAAGAAAACTGTTATGCCAATGTAATTTATCTGTTTATATCATACTTAGAAAACAAAAACATGAGAAATAAAGGTATTTCATTAAAAGCATAAAAGAGGCTAATACTCCAGGTTCTAAAGTGCTAATTATTTAAACCAACTATTAATAATCAATTTCAAATCCAAAATAAACTATAAATCAACAATGCTACAGTTCGCATATATAGGGGAAGACAATACAAAAAGAGTAAAGCAGGCAAAAATTAGCATGCAGCCCTACTGCTTCTCTTCCTTTCTCCTCTGTCTGCCTTTTCTTTGATTCCTTCCTTGCTTGCCTTCAATTCTGCATGAACTGTTTTAGGTCGCAGGTTACACATGAGAGAGACAGCAAATACCCATAGGTACCAGAGCTGCTTTCAAACCACCAATTACATTGTTGTAAGTTTATGCTCACATTCCCTACCCTGTCTTCTGTATGACAGACACACACAAACTGTAAAGGGAATTCATTTATTTAGGCCACAACTCTGACAAAATTAATGAGCGCCTACATTGACAACATTGACCTACACCAGATTTTCACAATATTTAAGAAACAGTGACAAATATTGGACCAAAAGGGAAGGTGCACATTTTCTCTAGTTGAATTGACTGAAACACAAATCAGTGCCTAAGTTTAGGGACTGGAATTTTCTGCATAAAGAAAGACAGGGTGAGGAAGACATTTCCTTTACTATACAGGCTTCCCAATTTCTTTTCAGATTATTACTAATAGGAGAAAACACAGAAGTTTGGTTTTTTTAAATACCTTTTAAAGGCAAGAATGAGAATATAAAAATATTTGCTGTTTTAAGAATTGTCTCTTGTAGGGACAGAAGCTATGATCAGTAGACATTCTCAACAGTTAACACAGAGCCTCAAGCAGCATTTGCAGGCTGAAGCCCTTCTCAAATTCTCAAGAACAAATCAAAGTTAAATTCATTGAAGCTGCTTATTATGACTTACTACTACTCAAAAGCTAGAACATGTTTTACTCATCAACAAATGCTGGTTTTACAAAAAATTATCAGTATTAAGATCCTGAAGTCACAGGACTCAAGTTGTTTCATGTTTCATACTGTTACACATTATTCCTTCCCCTGCTTATCAAAGTACGCACAAGTTTTTCCAACTGTATTCTAACTTAAGACAAACTGTTAAGAACTTTCTGAACATTTGTCTTCAGTTTGTTTCTTCTTCTGACATGAGAAAGCTATTAAATGAAGCTTTTTATAATTTACAGTATTTATCTTTCAAAATGGCCACTGTAACACAAACTACAGAACTGGTAATTAAGGTGGTGTAAGTGAATACAGCATTGAGAAAAAGGTTTGTAGGGAGTAATGCCCTGCTAAGAAATAGTAACTAAGTCTTATTAATAGCTACTAAGAATTATTAAGTGAAATAGCACTAGTGTTCCTTGAATATAGCAGCAAAATAAAGGTTAACTTCAAATCAAACCAACTAAGATTAAAAAACCCACAACATTGTTTAAGACCAAAACTACCCATGAATTTAACTTAGATTCTTCTGTATCATCTATTACCTTCAAACATGGCATAGTAAGGCCAGATGGTGTGACTCTATAGGCAATAAATCACAGCTAAGAACATCCTTATAATGTAACAAATTTTGCAGAAATCAAACATATTTCTATTTTCAACCAGGTACAAAACCAGCCATTTTATGAACTGCTTGTATAATTCCAAAATACTTACACAAAAAAAAAAATCCAAGCTATGATTGTAAAAAGGAGATTTAGCCAGAAAACTCTCCAGGGAGTTCTGCAAAGAATTTACAACCAGCATTTATGGTTTGCTGGTGGGTGGATGGGGAAATTTGGGTTTTTCTTGCGCAAGTTTAAAGATGTGGTCTCAAACTTCCCAACATGCACTGTACAGTGAGATCAATATAACCTCTGTTCAGCAGTGAAACAGAGAGTTCCTACCCACTGGTGGGGCTATTCAACCACTCATATTTTTTCTCCCCAACAATGAGCGTTCTCTAAGATTTTATTTTAATATCTTATCTCCTGCAAGATATAGGAATACTGAAAACCTTAGAGATACAGCTCAATACTGAATAAAGACAGCCTACCATGGTGGGAGGGGAGAATATAAGTCTTGTTTTATTCATTATTGAGAGGATCTCTGAGGCTTTCATTATTTGTCTTTTTAGATAAGAATACATCAATGAAAACCTGTGTGACCCACTCCATATTAAATAAAAACAGACTTACTGTACCTATCTCCCTGCTCCAGTGCTGACCAGAGGTGTTACTCACATTACAGGTCCAGTGAATGCTGGATCATCTCAGCGCGAATGCAAAGTCTGTGACCATGGGTCAGCAACTTCAGGGACCTACTAAACAAACAAAAACAGGGAATAGAATCTGATAATCCACTAACTCAGTGCCTGCATCTAACGTTGAGAAGGTTTCACTGCTGAGAATACTTAAGGACAAACACTTTGATTATCTTTAATGTGATAGCAAATTATCCAGTTACCTCTTTATATTTTTCAGCAAATCTTCCAAATTTTTCTATCATTTCAGCAACAAAAATAACATCCATCTTATCAGAAAAGTTTGCTGCTTCAACAGTGTAAGCCAAGAGCTGTCTTGCTGTTGCCACCGCATTAGTAAGGTTGAGTGGCATCTACATAGAGAAGAAACATAAGCTTTTAGAAGAAGTGAAAAGTAAGTAGGGCACAGAGGAAACAATTCAGCAATTAACTAACAAGCATTTTCCCAAAATGAGTAGCAATCCCCACAGGGATCACAGTGTTTTAAGTAGCCAAGGACTACTGCCAGGGACTACCACCTTATCTGTTAGCAAAACATTTCCTCAAGCCAGAGAACCAGCATTTGTATATGCAGCCAGAAAACAGGTTTTGTCCTGTTGTCCTAGAATGGAGAGAGGTGCTGCACCAAGAAAATGAGAGAAAAAATTAGAGGAAAAAAAAATAATAAAAGAAGATGGTACTGTCAAATGCTTGTTTTCCTTTGCACCAGAGCCTAGGCCTGACAACAAAAAGCTCCTAAAATATAGCATTTTAGAGCAAAAGAAGCCAAAAGAAATTCAAACACACCACTGCTGTTGCATTCACTCACAATTCTGTAATTACAGAAAGCATTTGGAACGAAATACACACAAAACCCAAGACACATCCTGATTTCATTCCTGAAACAAGTACCATGCTGGAAAATTCTTCACTAAATAGTATGCAACATCAACATGTCCATGCTGGCAGGGACTGAAAATGGGAAGTTTCATGTAGTACAGGAGAATGCTGCGCAAATGTTATCAGCTGATGTTCAGAAGCTGTTTACCCATAATAATCCAAACTAGAGACATCCCATCTCTCCATTTTTTGGTATATGGATATCCAGTCTGCCCTACTGAATTTACAGTGTACCACATAAGCACAGCCAGGTATTTGTCCCTGCTGGTGTTAGCACTTGTACACAGATTAATGGAAGACTATTTTTTTCCAGAACACTCAAAGTAATGTATTAAAAGTGTAAATAAAGTTCAAAGTCATAAAACACTGAATAAAATTAACTTTCAAATTCAGATAATCTGTATAATTTATTCAAACTTTTTCATTAAACATTCATTTCTTTTCATCTAAAGCTATACCTGTATGATAAACAAAGAACAGTGAAATATAAACATTCTTGTATAAACGTTAAAGGTTTCACTCCATTTTAAACTTAGACCTCTATTTGATTTAAATTGCTTGCCAGAGTTCTGATGTTCCAAATGGCTCAACTACCTTTGTGTTGAAAAGCTCTAAAGATATTAATAACTAGTATTATTACATTTAATATTAGTCTCAAAGAGACAAATTTCTGTGCAGAATACTGCTAAAAAGATTTCCAGACCTACTACATATAAAAAGAGGAAGGCACTAATGAGTAAAAACAACTCCTAAAACCAAAATATACCACTTCTCCCTGTAAAAACAAAAATTTGAAACCTCTATCTCAGCATTGCATACCTGCATGCATGTATTTTTAAGCAGATAATTGGAAGTTATCTACTTCACACACAGAAATTATACTTCTGCTTTACTGAAGATACCAATCTGACCTGCACATTTTATACTTCCTAACACAAAGGTGGCAACATTCCTCCACAACCTAATAAATATTGGCTAACCAAAGCAGTTATAACAGGCTGAAGTAATCTCGGCCCTTGAGCAGTTGCAACTCTGGAACTGGGCTATATAGGCAGGAGGACTGTTGAGCTGTTAGAGACCATGCAGGAAAATGTGGATACCCAGGCATGGAAAAAGCAAATCACAGCATCAAAGCTCTCAATAAGCACTCCACCTTACTGTGTCCCACAAAAGGACAACAAAGGGATGTGTAGCATCATCTCCCACTTGCTAAGCAGTCATTAAGCACCACCACCACCCATTTCAGCTCTCAAACACGTTTCTTGTGACCATTCCATGATGTGCACCTCCAGTGCTAGGGAATGTAAAGCAGTAGAGCACAAATAGTTATGTCAATCCCTAAGTTTAACTTTGGCCAGAATAGGTGTTCCTTTCCCTTTTTCTTCATCCCACCCTTTCCATCTTTCTTACACCAGTGCTCACGGGTCTTCAGAGAACCAGAGAAGGAGGATAAAAAGCTGTGTCTGCATTAGTAATTGAACACAGAGGGAGCAATTCAGCAATGAAGCATCTACACAATATGCAGTTCAATGCTTTTGCCTCAAACTAGATTTAGCCCAAGCCACTGGACATTGAGCCTATGTGTAAAAATCAGAGACATCCAAAGAGCAAATGTCATTTTAGATTCTGATTGTCCTGGTTAGGTGATGTGGTGCTTCTGATACAGTGTGAAATTTTCTCTAGGAATGTGAGTTCACATACTGAAACATTCTGAACACACACACACACACACACACAACATGCCATAACCCTGCCCTGATGTCAGACAAGCACAGTGTCGATAGCACTGCCCATGTGTAACAATGGCCATCAACTCGAGTGGCACAGGTGTATTAAAAAAACCACCACACCAAAAACCACTCTCATATCTCCATAGTTCCATCTGTTGCATTGATGCTAGCAATCTGACAGCATGCACTGGAAAACATCAGACTTAAACCAGAGGTTCAAAGCTTTATAGAGTATTTTATAATACAGTGCCTATACATGCAAAGTTGGGTACATCACTGCAGAACAGTGTTTGTAAAAGCGTGCATTAACAGAGATAAGCCTCAAAAGGAGTCTGGAGCTGAAAGATTGTTTCATAGCTACATATAAAATCTAGAATGCTCTCTCCTATCCTGCTGAGTACTACTGGATTATAGAAGCCTAGTTAGTACTCACTAGTTTCACTAGTTAACTGTGACTGGCCACACAGAGTCTATTAGAGGTTTAATGCAAGAGAGGTAGAGCAGAGTTTGATTACTCTCTATTGTTATATTGAAAATAGCTGTTCTCCATTATAACTTCAGCCTGCCTCGCTGCTTTATAGCATGTGGGCAGGACAGGTCATCCAGCTGACAAAAATAATCATGACAAGTATCATTCTCTTATACTTTATACAAGTACACCAAAGAATAAAAATTTTCCTTGCACTTTCAATCTGGGGGCACTGAAAATAGGTATTAAGCCAAACTCTTAACATAAACCTACAAGTTAGTGTTGTACTCAGAGGCATGTTTTCATCGTAATTCATCTAGACCACCACTAGCCTAAGAAAAAAAAAGATAAAAACTTGAGTTTATTTTCATTAAAGAATTTGATTTTATAGAAATGCACAAATTACCTGATTGAACATATAAAGAACTCGCGTCACATCATTTGCATACTGGCACCTGGAGTAGTCCTCTTCTGCCCAGTACCCTCCCCTGTCACATCTGCGCCAGGCTCTTCTCTCATCTTGTGAGTTGCCAGGATATATCCCACTGCCAGCAGAATAACGCGTACACAGCAGGTATGCTGTGATGCCTGCCAATGTTCTAGGCCACCTGGGGAGTCAAAAGCAAGAAAAAAAAGAATTAGACAAATTTACATGACAAGTAAATAAAAGGATTAAGCACTACAACATGAAATAAAGAGCCACTCAAAACTAAGCACCTCTAAACTATTTAAAGGGCCACCTTGGCTCGCCTTCAGTATTTTCAAGCTGTTCATATTTGTGTACTATTAACAAAATGAGTTCTAATGTTAGCATGCTTTTTAAAAATTCTTTCATGAGGCTGCAGGTGGAGAGAAGACAGTGCTTATAAAATTACTAAAAATAGTTACAATTTTTTTTACAAAAACCTTGCCTACTTCATGAAAAATTCCATATTAACACTATAAAAACAAATGCATAGCAGAAAACCCTGCAAGCTTTCTACTTGTGCTGTTCACATGCATCAATGTAACTTCTGAATGACTACATTCATATCAACACTAAACTGCATATATGAACAGAAAACTATATTTACAGTAATTAAGAAACAGTAGCAGCAGTACCACTATAATTGGTTATGCAACCAAACATAATACTGAATAGAAATTCATGTGAAACAAAGTGTTCATAATTTAAGACAGTAGAAAAGAATTCCTTTCATTCAAGGTATGTGTAACTAAGCACTTTAAGAAAACTTCTAACATCCTCTCAACTTTCTCCTTTGTAATTTTCATGCATATTTTATCTGTATAAACATATACACAGATAAATAAAGTATAAATAAATACTGAATATTAAATTGCAATGCACCTTTGATGCACTGATCATTCATGAGATCAGAAGTGATTCAAAGGAAATGTAAGAATTGAAGGAAACCACTTAAGCTGCAACACTGAGAAGAGTGGGACAAGGACAAGGAATGCCAGCCAGTCTGCCTGCCCGTTTCTGTCCCTTTTCCCATTTAAGAAACACATAAGCAGTATTTAATCATTCAAAACACTAATACTTACAGTTTAAAAGCAAAATGCATACATACCTAAACCACAGAATGCTAAGTACATAAAATCCGACAACACAACATGTCAGGTTTAACTAAAACCAAAAGCAAGAGAACTTCATTTGATCATCCCAGGCTTTCTGCACCATAATGACGTCAAGCTCCTGCAACAGCCTTATAGAGCTAATACACTTTTTATCAGTTTTACTTATTTCAAAGGAACTTTCACAAATTTTTTCCACAAATTTAAATGGTCGAACAAAAAATTCTGTGAGATTACACAGTGATTTAAAGTTTGCTTTTATATCTGGACTGCATTTTAGTAAATGGTCATTTAGTCACTACTACCACCATGTAAATTAGGAGATGCTCGGAACATATCTATATTTAAAAAAATACATTGCTGTGTTTGCAGGAGGATGCAGTAAACACCTTGAAGAATGTTCCATTTCAGGAAATTAAAATTTAAGTAATATTGCCATAAGAGAAACAAGTCAGCTCCATTTCCCTTCCTTACTCATCAGTTAAATAACTTCTCTTACTGAAGATACTGGGATTTATCACAGTTCTTTCTCAAAGAAGAGAATAACTCTGAAGATGGACCAAGGCAAAAGACTATACTTTTAAATTATGCTAGAGATTAAGCTTTTTGGGTATACTGAAAGTCTTCTCTATCTCAAATTCCTACTTTTTTCTAATCAGAGCCAATAGAACAATTGGAGCATTTTGGCATGTTCAGTAATGGAAGACTCTTCCATCAAGACATTTTGGCACAGATTACTGAGGTTTGGGCAGTAAGCAACTCAAATATAGCTTCTGGTGGCATCCATACAATGTACAGGTCATAGCAACAACCATAAACGAATTCAAAGGCCGTAAGGAATCTAATGGAAAATACTAGACAATAATTACAAGAAATCAAAGGCTCAAATTTTACTACATTTTAGAACAGCTTCAGCATTATAAATCAGTTCTCCATATTGTAGTGGCATCATTTAGTTAAGAAATGGAGACTTATTATTATGACTATCACCACAGTATCTGAATACTATAAGAGACAGAAGATTATCTGGGTATCATAGCAGAGATTCATCCAGCATAGCAAATATGCATACATTTACATTCAGAGCTTCAGCAGTTATTTAAAAAACCTGATTTTTTAAACCAGAAAGTAAAGCTTATACCAGAATTGGTGGCAACAGAGGTTGTTAAGAGAAACAAACAAACAAAATAATTAGCACAGTTTTTAAATAGCAGGCATTAGATACAGGTCTTTTAGAGAATGTAAATTAAGTCAAAGAACGTGCATAGATCCTGAAATGGTAATGTAAATTATCCTATAGAGAAGAAAAGCCAGCAGAGTTTTTTTCTGAGGATTTTTTTATTCCTTAGAAAAGTCACAACAGCATTTGTGAATCGCTGCAATCCCAGTATGACCTTCATGCAACTATACATTCACCCTAGCAAGCTAACAAAAACTTCACTTTGAATCATGTCTGGCCAACTTTGATCATGGACAGAGCAAGTTATGGATCTGCTGGGAAGGGAGGAAGTGATTAGGGGACCTAAGTCTCTGAAATTTCTGCATGGAGAAATTAAAGTTTGATCAAGAGAGACTGCAGGAAAAACAGGTACAGAGATGAGCTACTTCTGTGCTCCCACTTCTCACGGATACATAATGAGCCTTCAGAGAATGAAGCCACAAAGAAAACAAGCAGATGAGGACATGTAATAAATCAGCTGGTGCAGCTGTTAGACAGCTTATGCAGGCCCACAAATACCTTGCATAATACACCCAAACCTCAGCTTCCAGAATGCAGTCAGGTTTCCACAAACACTGACACCAAAGTGCCAACACATCACTTCCAAAACAATTTTATCATCAGCACTGAAATTTTTGTATTAAGTTTCCACATCAAAGATGTCACTCTGAAAGGAGTATCTGTCTCTGTCTTTCCAGAGTTTTCGGTCAGCTCAGTTTTGACTGAATGTATCGCCTTACAGACTGAATGCCGTGGCACTCAGCATAATCTAAACTCTGATGTCCTGACAAATGTTGGTATGATTCTACTTCCAAGACAAATATTTTCACTGAAAAATGAAAAACAGTTTTGCAGGAGACCTTTAATTACTACATTTTTAAACAAGTTGAATTTCTAAGCTATATCTATCTATCTTCACGTACTTCTGTATCTATCAAACGGATAGTGAGAGTTTCAGTGTTTAATATGACCTCAAAGGTTATTAGATTATCACAAGACTATTTGCTTTCTCTCCCTGTTCTTCTCTCTAATTCCTCTATTTTTTTATCCAACTCTTGCACTTTTATTACTGTCCCTTTATTCTACTGCATTTAGTTTTCATTCATCTCCCTATACAACATTTTATCATCTTTTACCATGACCTTCTCAAAAGATTACTACTAATGCCAGTCATACACTCTGCACTACCTTTATAACAAATGTAGATATCTACAGAAACTTTTTACTATTAAAACTAATATATTCTTCATCTAACAATTTAGGAAGCTTTCCACTAAACAGGACAGAAAAGGTTGGCAATTTAAAACTCCCATTTTTCTGCATTAGTTTTGCATACATAAAACCAACACAAATGCAGCATGTCACCAAGAGAAGCATTTCATGGCAACAGTGTCCCTTCTCCCCTTCTCTCCCATTCACAGTACGCCTTGTGTAGGTACAAGTTGCTTTGCAGCCCAGTGGTGAATGAGATAGGGGAACTGATTCCAGCTGTAACTATCCTTCCCTTACTCCCTGTTTTGGCTCAGTGAACGTTAACCTGGACCTTTCACAGCCATGAACTGTTTCCTCCCATTACCTGTATGAGATGAGCTGATGAGGCTCTCTCGACATTCCATGAACCCAGAGATGACATCCCCTCCAGCAAGCTTAGGAGGTGAATAATGACATCGAATTCTCATCACGCAAACAAAGGCTACACAAGTTTGGCTGCATTCTTAATTTCTTGTGAGCCTAAGCTTGAATACCTTTCAGAGTTTACCCAACTACTAGCAGAAGTGCAAATTTGGAATGTATTAACACTCTTATTACATTACTTTTTACAATTAGATGCTCAAAACTTATCACATGTACATGAGAGCAGACAGCTATGGGGCAAAAGATGGTTCATTTACATATAAGTACTGTAATTTCATTTCAGAGAAAAAAGCCAGACCATGAGATTGTAAAATAATAATTTCCCTCATGCATATTAATTCTGTTTTGAAAGCATTCATTTCTTTAAACCAACAATAGCTTTCAGTTTCAGTGAGTTCTTACATCATAATTTCATTAGTTTACAGGTAGTCTTATTACATCTTAGTAATTCTCTAAATTCAGCATGATAAATACAGTGTTAAAATTACACCCAGTGAGTAACAAGTTTTCAAAAGGATAATTCTTATATTTAAAAAAGAATTCTATCAACTACCAGCATAAAATTACTCCAAACACAACAGTTGAAGGATTTACTGAAGCAGAAGCATTAGGTTATATTTTAACTTGCAAATTGTATTTTCAATTCATGGATTGTAACATATTCAGGCATATTTTCTAAGTAAGACTTGAAAGAATATCTAAATTTAAAAAAAATAGATTCCATGATGAAGACATTTTTTGCCTAATCTTTATAAACTCATGCTAAACTACTATTACTGAGCCAAAGACATTGAAGACAAACATCCTCCTTCACTATATTTGATATCCTATCTCTGAAGGGATAAAAATCTAGATGCCAGTTTTGAAAGAGCTTCCAAGCTAAAATGACTAACCAGTTCCAACTAAAAAACTATAAACTCCAATTCACCTAGGATCATTTACAGCCATCTGCTCAAAACCATTTTCTCAACAGTCAAAGCTTTATTTCCATATGGTCTCAAGGGTGAAAAATTACTCTTTATTATTATTCTACCTAAACTACAAATGGAAGTATGTTATAGTAAACCCAGACATAGTGAACTTTTTGATAATTTGAACATTTCCTGAAATCTTATTTCTTTCTACTGAATTCCAGAGGGGGGAAATCCTATTACACTGAACAGTCACCGAACGGCACAGGTTAATTTAATGGAAAACACTTTGAAATAAGCCTTTACCATCTGTTTTCACCTCTAACGGCAAATCAAAGAAGAACGATTCACACTTGTATCATTAAAAAAAAGCTTAAGTGATTTAAATGGATGTGTTCTTTGATGAATACAGCATGCATCTGTTTGACTTTCTTCACCTTTTACCCTGAGCAGGAAGTTCTCCTTTTCTAATGTAATGCTCATTCCTGCAGTTGAAACAACCACAGGGTAAAAAGAAGATATACACAAGGTTTCTTACATAAATAATTCCTTACAATGTGAAAGTGAAGCTCTTCAGTAGTTCCAAATTGCCTATGCAGCAAGTGATCTTAACACTACTTCCCTTACTAACAGTTCCTCATACCTAGACACCAGCTACCCTTCTTCTCAAATTGTTCAACCGATGAACATAAAGAACTCAGACCAAATACTCTCAGCCAGGACTTTACCTGAATTTTTACTCCAACTGGAGAAGGCTTTCTGCTCTTCAAAGCTTGTCTTCTCCCACCACAAAAAACAATGTCCCAGCAATGTGCTCTAACTTACATTTCATTTCTTAAAAGATTTATGGTCTTAGATTAGCTATATAGAAAGAAGACAGCTTTATAAAGAGCTCTAATGTAAGGGAAAGGAAGAAAATTTTATAAATGTAAACAGGAGAACAAGCGGAAAATCAAGCAGCATAAGAAAAATGAAAATAAATGAGTGGGTAAAAGCGGTTATTACAACATGAAGAAACTCTACAAACAGTAGTGAAAACATATGCTATGACATATACTAATTCTCAGTAGGTGCTACTGCAGGGAGGTACAACACAGAGTAGTTATAAAGGGAATTACCTTACATACAGAGAATCTATACAGAAGCTATCTGTTACAGCTGGCACCTCCAGGAGTAACGTGTTGTTAGAGTGACCAGCAGCAGAAAGATCAGAAAAGGGAAAACAGGTGAAGAGGTAAGAACAAAAAGATAAAGTATTCTGCAATACCCAACACAATGGAACATTAGAACTACCACTACAGTCCCAACAATCATTACAAGGAAGCACCATTTATATTATTTATTCTAATACTCATGGGAAAAAAAACCCACACGATTACATGTTTCTTACATAGTGATTTTGTCATATGTGAGCAGTAGGGTTTTAAAAGCAAAATAACTTGGTGGAAAAACTCCCATTGGCACATGGTCCAACTCGAACTTACAGATAATCTAAAAAGTTTTCCTCTATTCTAAATTTCATTTTTATATTTCAAATACCATAGCTTACTTTCCATTTCTTCCAAAGCTGTGAGTTAACACATGCAAAGTTTAACAATTCATGGTATAGCTGTATGCACTTATTTCAACACATACTAATTTCAAACAGTTAGAAATCTATTACGCATCATTTAAAAACGAACATCAACACAGGCGCTTTTAAAGCATAATACCTTCGTTAAAAGCATAATTAAAAGGACTTTCCTATTTAAAAAATATAGGTTACCAACCTGAAATCCCCTTTATTGTTCACAACCCTCTCTGGAGGGCAGTACTGCGCAGAACTTTCTAACACCACAATGTCTACTGTCCTTGTGTTATTCCCACGTCTGGTTTGTACATGGCAACCCCAGTTTCCTGTGGAGCCAGCCCGAA
>JAVSBS010002057.1:17470-29256 GCA_033124195.1 Coracias cyanogaster | reverse complement strand
CACTGGGAAGATAATAAATAAAAACCAACAGTCTTGCAACATATTTTATATCAACTTTCTGAAAAGATGAATAAAGGTACAGAAACACAATGGAAGAAACCATCAATGACATATACCTCTGAGTGACCTTACAAAACCAGAGCTATCTATGAATCAATGTACTGTAATTGAAAAAAAATGTTTACTATTCTTTTAGCTCCCTATTTTGCTAAGGTAGCAAAGAAAAAGAACAGCCATGGGAAAAAGTTCCTTGACTTCAGAAAGAAGAGATGAAAAGTCCAAATTCCTCAAGTGTTTGCATTGCTTTTCAACACAATTTTAACAGTTGTTCCAGAAAGGCCAGACTAAAATAACTTCCCAAATGCACAGTTTGGGATAAAGTTAGAAGCCCTAATTTACTAATACAATTACAGGATATGTAACAACCACTCCGTAGATGCTGAATGAGTCAAAAATCTGCTGCAGGCAGAATAAATTATATTTACAGATCTCTGCTGGAGAACTTCAATATTACCAACTGTGGTGTACTCAAAAGGAAGAGGAAAGATTTCATGAGTTGTACACTTAAATGTCTCATTTTCATAATTTAATGTTCCAAGACAACAAATGTATCCTACCACAAACATATTTTACATGAACTGCATTAAGTAATCCCTGTAGATAATTAAAGCCCAACTGCAACAGTCCTGGGCAACCTGCTCTAGCTAACTATGTTTTCAGCAGGCAGGTTTGACTAATCAAATCTCTCCACCTTCCTCCTCAAACTTGATAGTCAACAACAGTGACTAAACCCAGGTAATTTAAAACATGGGAAGTTACAGACTAGTTCCCTGCTTGGGATGTTTCTGTCTATATATGTTCACTCAGCAACAATGAGAAGGCCTTAGGGGTTATAGAAATAGTCACTAGATCAGAGCAGAAAATAAGGAGCGGGAAATACATTTTCTTTTTATGGATTCACCTTGCAATCAGTGAGCAGTTATGGATCATGTTTTTTTCAACAAAAATACCCTGGGACTCATCAGTTTCCACTATCTTTCCATCCTGATACCACAAGACTTGCATGTCTTGATCAATATATGAAGCCATGCATTGGAAAGGTAGACTATCTCCTTCAAAGACAACCTGACGATGAGACGGAGTCATATAGAAAGACGGCAATTCAAGTGGTGGTTCTAGAATTCAAGAAATAAAAGCACCATTAATAGCAAGAATCTGTTACACACAATCTTCAAAAAAGGAGAAAAATACACTGAGTATCAATTATTCATAAAACCTCCTTGTAAGCTGCATCTTGCAAGATTTATATAAAAACATTTAATGCATCATATATTGAAAAATACAAATTCTCACCATATTCTTTCAAAATGTGTATTCTTTTAATGTAATACATTTCAAAAATCTTTTCCTAGCCCACATCCAGAAAGAGTGAAAAATACAAACTTCAATGAAAAAATATTTATGTATTATTTTTTCCACAATTTCTCATTAAGATTTCAAAATCACAAATGCATCTGTTTTATTACATAGAATAACAAGTTAAGCAAGTTGGTCATGGTTTCATCACAAGAATGCTAATCAAAATCAGAATCACTATGCAGGAAAGTCAGTCATAAAATGAAGACCTTTTGACTTCGGAAATCTAAGCTTGGAACAATTTGCAGATCTCAAGTTGGATAGCTAGACTGGAAAAAAAAAGATCAGCTTGATTTATCTTGTGAAGTAACATGGATTATCAGGAAAAGGAGTTTATCTCCACAGAGTGCTAATCATCCTAGTTTCTAGAGAATAATATCCACCATCACCAATTTATTTATTGCCTGGCTCCAGAACAAACAACACAAACATAAATAAAGTTCGGCTTTTGAAAAAAGTATCACTATTACCACTTGTATTGGGTTTACGTGACAAGGTTTTGGTAGTGCAGGGGGCTACTGGGGTGGCTTCCATGAGAAGCTGCTAGAAGCTGTCCCTGTGCTCAACAGAACCAATGCCAGCTGCGACCCTATGGGATGTCCTCCTGCTAGAGCAGGCTCCTGGCAGGACCTGTGGACCCATTAGAGAGAGAAGCCCATACTGGAGCAACTTTGCTGGCAGGACTTGTGACCCTGCAGTGGGCCTACGCTGGAGGAGTCCATTCCTGAAGGAGTTTTCGTCCATCACCCATGCTGGGGCAGTTCAGAAGGGCCTGTCTCCTGTGAAAGGGACCACACTCAAGCAGGGGAAGAGTGTGAGGAATCCTCCCCCTGTGGATGAGGGAACGGCAAAACCAATGTATGATGGACTGACTACAACTCCCATTCCCTGTCCCCCGGCATCGCTGGAAGGGTGAAGACAGACAAGATTGGGAGTAAAGTTAAGCCCAGGAGGAAGGGAGGAGTGGAGGGAAGATGTTTTTAAGATTTGGTTTTATTCCTCTTTATCCCACTCTGACTTGATTGGTAATAATTTAAACTGATTTCCTCAAATTGAGCCTTTTTTTGCCTGTGGCAGTAGTTGATGAGTGATCTCTCCCTGTCCTTATCTCAGTCCATGGGCCTCTCCTTAGATTTTCTCTCCTATGTCCATTTGAGGAGAGAGAGTGAGAGCAGCTTTGATGGGCACCTGGCATCCAGTGAGGGTCAACCCACCATGCCACTATCATGTAAGTGTTGAATTTCAGGGAAACAAAACAAAGCAACACGTATGTTCACTAATAATGGAATATGTAATCCATTAGAAAATCAGTTGTTAGGAGTGCTTACCACAGGTTAGAAGCTCCTGCTTGACACCAGTCACCATCTGTGACTGAAGTGACTTGGGATAAGCACATTTAGTTTCACGTACAGTTATATTTCTTTCTTTTAACCACTGATGCATCCACAGTATGTTGCAATCGCAAAGAAGATAATCAGTCTGAAATTCTCTGCAACACAAAATAGGTATTCACAGTGACTAACTGCAACACTCATAGGTCTGAAAGCTGCACAATGCCTCATTGTCACAGACACACAAACTACAAGCAGTCAAACCCCAGAATACAGCAGAGTTGCCTACAACTACATACTGGAAGGTCCTCTAATCCTCTGTAAGCTGTGGTCTGAGAACAGAAGTACACATTCTGAGAAAAGGAATATTCTCTATAAACACAAGAAACATCTCACACAAGCATGAAAAAATTTCTACTAATTTCCTTCATGGAGGGAGTTCATGTTATTTAAGTGAGCAATAACAAGGAATTGTGTGAACACACATCACCATAACTTATGAACACATTTCATTGCTTCATTTTAGCAATCAAATGCTTTAACAGTAAAATCAACAGAAATATAAAAATAGCCTCTCACCTATTTCTCTTTTCAGAGCCACTACTCACAATTTTAATGATAGCTTTACTCTGTTTTATATGAAAATAATATAAGGCTTTCCATTGATTCTTAACACCTTCTCTGTATATTTTAATACTTTCTACTAAAAGGACATACCAAATCCCCCCATAGGTGTCTGTTGTAGTCAGCTAAAGGATAACATCAATATTTTATCTGTTCAAGAAACAGTTAAAAATGTATCAAAACATATCATTGTATTTACACTGGTTTTCACCTCTAGTGAAAACAATCTTTTTTTCCTTTTTGCAAATGCCTAGAGGATAACACAACATCACAGGCAGAACACTTCAAACACTAAATTAACATTTCTGTGAAACTCCATTTGGTCTTTGTTCACAGGAATTCCTCCAGACACACACATTTTTAATAACAACGGTTATATCCAGGTTCTCTTGTCAGAACTTTGTTGTTCTCAGATAGCAACCTTTATGTACACAATTAAAATACCAGGAATAACAACTTATGAACAATTAACCTGGAGGAGAGAAATGAGCATTTGCCTTTATAAACAAGAAATCAACTTGGTGTCAAAGCCAGAAGTCAGAGGTTTTGAGAAAGTCCCACTACAGTGAGCCAACTGTCATAACTACCAGTGAAAAATACAAGCTAGTCATCAGCACTGAATTTTCTTCATTCACTTTCTTCCTTACACAAGACTACAAGTCTCATGAAATTAAGAAAATAACTTGAGGTGGAGATGTGCCCATTGTTACATGTAATACAACTATATTGTTCTTCATGGACTAAGATCTTCCTTAGCAGTATTTGCCCCTTTGTTTAAAAACCTGTAAAGAGCTATTTTTTAATATGAAGTAATAAATGATGCATATAGCATAATCTTCAGAAGCACAGATGCTGATATAGCTTTGCTCTCTCGGAACTACGTGACAAATACCAGGTATCTTTTGAAGGAAGCTATATAAACACCCAAATATCTGTACACACATTTCCCATGCACTTACTCAGAAAAAGAAACCACTGTTACGAGGTTTAAAAGTAAAAATGCAAAACTGTAGTACAAACAAGCATATATAAGGATTTTTGTTAAGAACATAAACACAGAAGATGAGATGCAATAAGTACTTACAAAGACTTTAGTGAACCAAGATGATCAAAAGTTCCCTGTGTAAGTGTAGAAAACAAATTTCCAGAAAGATTCCTAAGAAATAAAAGTATTATGATCTGAACTTGTACTCAAGCAACTCTCATTTAAAATAATAATAAAAAAAAAATCTATTCAAGATAACATTATTTTAAAACCTACAAGGTATTATTATGACACTATCACAGTTCAAAATATTGTAATAATAATAATAATCAGATCTGAGAGCCTAGCAAAAATCCCCAAATATCTTTTTCAGCTAAAGAATTTTAAGATCAGGAACAAGGACAAGAACATGCTTTATTTTTACTTAAAGCAACAACTAGCACATGTTGAGCCTGCATTTCAAGAAGTTTCCAATTAACTGTGTTGCTCACAGTGAACTGAAGTGTCCCTATTAACATGCTGTAAGAAGCAGGTTCAATCTAGGAGAATTTTTTTTTTTTTAAATATGATACATTCAACTTTCTCTGTATTAGTGAAAGCACTGTGTAAGAAGCTAACAACCATGGAAGAGAAACATTCCATGATTTTACATGTTATTTTCTTAAAGTAAATGAAGAACTACAAAAAGTGCAAGAAAGCCGGCAAAACACAACCACACTGATGCCATGGTAGAAGGCACAGATATTAAAAGAGTCTATAACCCTGAAATAGTATTTTTCTAGGGAAAATATTTTGTACAGTCTACTACTCCCCCACCCCCCATGCCTTCTAAAACTAGAAAAATGGTTGCAAAGCAGAGAGCACTGAGTAACATGATTTTGGTTGCCCACACCAACCCCCTTTTTTTTAACTTGCAGCTGAGTAACAAACCACAATCATGACCACACTGCACCTCCTTCAAGCACACACTTAAAACCAACTACTGCCACTGAAACAAAGAATGTTAACTTGCATAAGGCTATAACTTAAATTATATACAAAAAGTTATACTTACAATCTAATAAGATTTACAAGTCCTCTAAATATATCTGCATTCAGACAGCCTATTCGGTTATTAGTTAAGTCTCTATAAAGAGGAAAAAGCAAAAATTGGAATAAGCTTTTATTTCGATGTGACATACAGTCTGCAAACAGAAGCATTTAAACTAAAATTCATGAGTAAGAGATTGCACCATACATATATTTAGTCTTTTTCGGCAACACCCGAAAAGTACTGCTATGCAGATATGCACACATGAACATAGAGTCCTTATTCAATTTCCAAAGTAATAATGGTTTGCCCATATACAGCTAAATAAGCCAACCGTTACCAGTAAATCGCCTTAAAACAGGCCTGGCTTACATCAATACAAAGTAAATTTTGGTATTTGTAAAGTACATTCATCACATGTACTACATCACTTAATTTTTTCTGACATCCCAGGGATACCTATATTAGTGCATTTATTGTACACAAATAGAACCACTTCTATATTTATGCTTACATAAATATTTAAATATTATCTATTTTCCAATGTAGGTCTTAAATCAAACAACCAAAAATACTTAAAGGAATAAAAATGAAGCTTGCAAGGAGTAATGGTCCAGGATTGGTCCTTTAGCTTTATTTTTCAAGTTTTCAAAGGTGCAATTACCAATAAAATTTCCTTTTAAGTGAGCCAAATCATCTGATCAGTGACAAATTAACATATATACTACAAAAAATTAAGATGTAAAGTATGCTGACCAAGGCCAGGGGGTAGGCAGCAAAATAACTAAGACTTAAAAGCTGCCCCAGACATTCTTAAAATCTGAAGCGTGTATTAAAAAAAGAAAAAACAAAAAAAGATGAAGAAGGAGGAAAAAAAAAAAAAAGGCCATCATGCTGAGGTCTTGTTTTTCAAGTTTCATCTGGGACAGAATTTTTACAGCCAAGGTATAAATCTCAAAAAAATGTGTTAATAGGAATGTTGGCACAACCTTCAATAAAGCAGAATTAATAGCACTGTAACTTCAACACAGAATTAATAGCAAGGGACTTTGCTCCACTATGACCTTTGGGGGAAAGAAAAAAAAATCCTGAGGCGTTCAAAATTTAACAAAGCAAAACCTGATGGCATCAAAGCTCTGAATGAGCATTTCGCCAGTGTTGTTTCAAGTCACCAAAATACAAAAAGGGAGGAACAATACAAAAGACAGTCAGTGAGAACAAGTGAGACTGCCAAGCCACAAGCAGTGGATGCTCTTCAGTGCTAAGACTGAAAGCAGACTTTGTTTTACACATGCATATATATGTGTGTGTATAAATTTAGAGAGCATATACATATCCAACTTTAAATATATAATAGCTTTGCTGCCTAAATTTCCAGAACCTAAGACTTACTCTACTCTCAAGGTTTGTTTTCTTTAAACTGACTAGCTAGACATACTACTTACAGTCTCTTCAGAGATGAAAGCCCCAAAAAAGCTCCTGGATCTATAGTACTAATCAGGTTGTTCTTAAGGTCCCTGTAGAGAAAAATTAAGACATTACATTCACCACAAACTACCCTTTAAAAGAGATATACATGCATGAAGATACACTTAACTTGTCTCAACTTATTTGAAAACTGCCCAAAAATCCCATGCAACACATTTCTCCTTTCTCCAATGTAGTTATCTTTCAGAATTTGAAAATCTGTATTTTAACTAGAAAGAGGACTATCAACAGCATGTGTATGCCTTTAAATATCCTAGCAGTTTCTGTTCCATGGAAGTGAATAGAGTCAGAGATACTTTGCCAGTACCTGAATAGATAACAGTTACTCAGGGTGTAACATTTGCTCATTACGCAGTACAATACTGTTTAGCAGACTGTTGTCTTCTTCAGCCTACCCAACTTTAAATACTTTAGCAGTGACCAACAATTGTCAAAAGAAGCAAAACAAGATCCTAAAAACACACCAAAGACAACATTGAAAGTTTCCACCAATGTTACCAGCACAAAAATAAAGCCCTGGCTTAAAATCCCAAATAAAGTTGGTGAAAAAACTCAAAGAACAGATTTTTAAATCTTAAGTTTCCAGAATAGGAGATTGTAAGGACAAATGTGAAATAACTATGTCGTTAAACTGCTTTATTAATTCTACAGGTAATGAAGGAGTTTTAAGTCCTAACTCGAGATATTTTGCAGATACAGCTTAATTTGAAAGGTCACAGGAAGCATCTGCCATCATCTAGTGTTTTGAACAAACTTTATTACCGCATGAATGTTAAAATTATTTCTACCTCCTTATTCATCCAAGATTTTTACCATACTACTATCTGAAACTTCATAGGCACTTATTACTACAATAATTTCTCATTCCTTGGTAATTTGTGACCATTTGAAGAGAGTTGTGCATTTGAAAAGTAGTAATTTCAATTAAAAGCAATGTTTTTGTAAGCAAGAACAGAAAAAAAACCCACCTCCTTAATCTACCACAGCATCAATAATTACAGTACAAGATGTTTACATCTACCATCACACAGATATGCATGAGTGAAAATATTAGTTCATCCCAAGATTTCATAACAGCATTTCTTGCAGCTGGATTAGTAAATCATGGTATGAGACAGTGCCCTGGCACATGGATCATGCTTCAATGCTGTACCTTATAAACATTTTAAATACCTGAAATACTTTAAATACATTTTTACCTTGCAGTATAGTAAATTAATTTTCAATAAATCTATGACATATACACACTTAACTTCATTTTCTTGCCCTGTAGGGACTGCCAACTACTTCCAAAGCAGTATCAGGAGCCTGAAGAAGTGCAGTATTTTTAAGCCTTGTTCAGGAGGTTTATAAACTCAGTACCAACACCATGAAAAATCTGAAAATACTGAATGTTATTCACTGCTTGCTTACCATCGGTCTTTGGGACAGGGAAGAGAAATGACACTTACTGTTAATATTTTAAATTTCAGTTTAAAATAATGTAATTCCCACTTAAACTTCTCACTGTGGAAAACACTCAGAGAGAAAAACCTCAGTGACATGCCTTGGAAATCTGCTAGTCTAGATTATCAGTGATCTTTAGTTTCGTTACCTGAATTCCAAGCGTACTCCCTGACACACCTCTTTCTTAAATCCAGTGCTTCGGTGGAAAAGTACAACATAGTTTTAAAATTTAAATGTTCCACAACCTGTTTATACATTTTGTCAGATTAGTGACTAGTCATCTTTTTTCCCCTCCCCTTATAGTAGGTCTTAATGTCAGGTCCAAACAGATAATTACATCAGAATTAATAAATTCTTTTTGAAAATAAATGCCACCATTTTTCAAGTTTTTATATAACTCATTCAATGTATATTCTGTATATTGTAAATAAGATAGAAAAGCCTTAATGAACCACCGTACTAAAGTAATTTTTAAAAAAACACCTTGAGTGCCTGAAGTGATGGCATCTTCTCAACCTGCACTACAACCAGTGGTTGGGGAGTCTGGTTTGGGGTTCCCCCCTGGCTTCCAGGGGCAGTCATTAGTAAGCATTAGCTATGTATTAATCTATCAAAAAGTATTAGCAGATGAGAACTGTGAAATAAGCAATATTTTAAGATCTCAAAATTAACACAGTGCTGACATGTCTAGCAGCTCTTCAGAAACAGTAAAAGATGTTGATACATAGGCTGGTGGAATTGCTAGGGTTCCAGGATCTCAGAAAGTTTCTAAATGAAGAAATGACACCTCTGGTTGAACCAACAGACTGATAGGATTCTCACATAAAAGGGAGGCAGGGGAAACAAACTCATTAGAAAGGTTGGCTTTAAAGATTTTGTTGTTTTTAACACTTATAAATATATTTATACAAACTACTGATTTTTAGCAACAGGAATTTACTCATCTCAGCCACTGGTTTTAATAATTTTTCTTTGGTAAAGTTCAACCAATAGGATATAGTTATAGAAATTTAATTGCCCAAATAAAAGAAAATCTGTCCAAAAGAAATAATTTAGAAGAGGGCTTCAGTTAGGGTAATATTACAGCTTCCCCAAGCTCTAGCTTATCGGTACATCTTCTATCTTACAGCAACTACATCTTTCATCTAACAATTAAAAATACTGCTAAAAACCCCCACAAGCCAGACAGTAGAGCAATCTTACACTGAGAATCTATTAAAAATTTTAATTTTCTCTTAAATCTAAATAAGGCTGCAGATGAGTTATCAGGAAAGATGACTAAGATTAGGATCATAGAAAAACTTGGGTTTTAAGGGATGTGTCGAGGTCATGTCCAACTTCTGGCTCAAAGCATAAGTAAATCAGACCAACTGCCCTGCTGTTATGTCCAGTGAAGTCCTGAAAACCTCAAGGGATGCAGATTTCACCACCTCCTCCCAAAACTCTCCAAGTGTTTAACCATTCTCATTATGAAGAATTTTCTTATGTCCAATTAGAACAGCCCTTTTTCAAATCTGTGACTCAGTGGGCAAATAGCAATTTACCAATAAGCCAAAATATTTTTAAGACCCTGACAACCACACCTAGTGTTATCTTGATAAGAAAAATATCTTAATGAAAGAATACTTAAACATAACTACAGTTTGCCTTGTTAAAAAAAAATCCTTTCATTTCATTAGAATTTATGATTTTCTATGACTTAAAAGTGCATATATGCATACTTTACTTATGGAGATATATATATATACACATATATGTCTCAGCACAGTGAAGATTGTCTTAATTACAAAACTCTCTTTCAGGCACAAACAAATAATGCATATATATACACACACACAGACATGTATACAGTATTTAACTCTCTCAACTACCACTGGATAAACTACATTTTCTTCCTGAACAGAACTTGAGAATGATTGTTGGACAAGAAACATGTTAGCTACCGTGGACTCTTAACACATGAAGGCCTTTTTAAAAAGGAAACTAGGGGAGAGGACAAAGAAATTACAAGCATAGGTTAAACATTACATAAAGGCAGCCTACCCCTCCCACAGCTCTATGGGGTGTACATTTTATGCAGGCAAGATCCACTAATGCTTATGACTCATTAAATAATTTTTGTGTTTCCTCATTCACTGTGTACGATTTAAATTCTATCCTATACATGCATAGCCTTTCTCCCTAAAATACAGCAGGCTATATTTATTTTGGGTTTTCACCATCAGTGGACCAAATATTTAGGGTACTGTCACGGTCGGAGCGCAGACGTCCACACCAGACGTCAGACTCCCACACCAGACGTCAGACTCCCACAGGTACCATCAAAACTGTTGGTATCTGAAAGCCCAATACTTCATGGCATGTGGGTACCAGATGTACCATTCTGCTTTCAGGTCAATGTATTTAAATCATATATTAAATGTATCAATGTATACAATGTATATATATGTATATCGATGTATATTAAATTGTATGTGAGGATCAAGTGCTGCTAGAGATGTTTCACCAGATTCAAGTAACACCCTCTAGGAGGGGAAAACTGACTCAAATCTATCACCGATGTAAATGATATTAGAGTCATACAAGAACAGAGAGCAACCAGAGAGTCCAGGTTAAGGAACCACAGAAGAGGAGACAATAGACTGTTCTGAGACCTGGACTTTTTCCAAATGAAAGTTTAAAAAGTGTTACTGAAAATCACCTCTTTACTTTTCGAAACATTCTTACATATGCCCTTCATGTCACCTTGTATCTAAAAGAAATCCACAGCAACATAGATCACTTCGTTTTGCTTACTCCACCTTACCAGCGGTAAACCCAATGAACTATAATTGTCAAAATTTCTTGAAGATGCAATACAAAAAAGCTTTTTTTAAAAAAAAGCTCAAGACAACCACACTTCTCCAAACTAAACAAAAGCTACAACCTAGACCAGAAAATCTTTGTTTCCTTCAAGTGCTTTATACACTTCCAACGGTTTAGAATACTCTGAAGCATTCAATTTCACAGCCCAGGCTAGAACTACATTTCCCGACACTCATCTTTCAGAAATTACCCAAGAATCAGGTGTGGATGGGGAAAATAAATATTTTGTTTGCCTAACACTCTCAGCATTCTCCTGAAGGAGCCACAGCTAACAGAGATGGAGTTTCCAGAACCAAAAAGCAGAACTAAAGTTAGAGCAAAAACCAAGTTCCTGAATATTCATAAAACCATTTCTCTGCTCAGTAGTATTCAAACAAGAATTACTGACACTTTACAAGCATTTTTAAAAGACTTCCAAAAAAAGTTCAGGTCCACCATGAGGAGAACTCATGTCCATCTTTTCACATGCTGTGCTGCACTGTCACAACAAGAATTAAAATCAGAAGTTGCTATGGTCTGAAAAAGTATTAGATGCTCTTATTTTTAAGGCATCCATAGATGTAGATTGGTGCTCTAAAAATGGGGGGGGGGGGGGGGGGGA
>JAVSBS010002056.1:0-32557 GCA_033124195.1 Coracias cyanogaster | reverse complement strand
GTACTTCTCCACAGAGAATACCACTAAAAATTCTATCATGCTGCTTTCAACTACAACCTGATGATTTCACCACTCACTTCAGAAGTCCAAGGCAGGACTTCCATCCACCTGCACACCAGCATGTGTTACTGGAATGAATCCCCACAGCTTTGAGTACCACTCGCTCCTACTTGACAAACACCTGAAGAAAAAGGCAAATCTGGGAAGGTTGGACACTCCATTAAAGAGAAATGAATTTATCATTAAAAAAAAAAATATGAATTGTCTCTTCTCTCTTTGCATCTTTTTGAAGTAGAAGCCAGGTACCCCTCTCCCTTCTCAAGCATCGTTTTGACAGTACATTTCATCACGCAACAGTTGTGTTTGGCATTTTTTAGAGGCTGAAAGATTGTCAAATGAGATGATGAAGCATTTCCATTTTCCCAGTGTATTTATGTCTATATGCTTTTACCATAACACAAACCACAGCTATCAGGAAACACGTTATTTTTCACAAACCACGATTTAAAATATCCCCACGTACACCAATAATGCCAGGGATTACGCATGCACAGGACCAGAAGGAATCTGCTCCACAACTGGAAATTCCTTTCTAATTCTCTAAAAGTCTACAGAAAAACACTGTATAATTGCCTCGCTTTATAAATGGGGCATATGCATAATACCGTGCAAGAATAATCAGCCCTGGGACAACAGCCTCTAAATATAATTACAGAGAAGATAATAACGTTGTTTTAACTGCTGTTTCTGTCAGAGGGCTTTTCCTTTCAAGTCACTAAGGTTATCTAGCGATAGTGTTTTCTTCTAGCAATCATGGTCTGCACATCCAATGATGTCGTCTGCAAAGCTTGTAAAAAAAGTAGCAGCATCTACTATCACTGATCTATTTGCTTCTGCTGAAGCAACGCATTTAAAACATGGTCACCCTGCCATTTAATTTTACCCGTATCTCTGTACAAGTTGCAGCTAAAACCAATTTATTTTGGTATAGAGAAAAGCGCAAAGGTCCTGGAATACAGCAAGGCAGCGCTACCGGAAAGAAAAGGAGTGGAAGAAAAAAAAAAAAAAGGAAAGGAAAAAAAAAAAAAATCACACGGTGCTTGTTGTTGTATCAACAAGAAAGTTGATATTTAAGCTCTTTCTCCCTGCCTTTGGAAAATAAATAATACTGATAAGAAACCCAGGGAGATCAAAAAGTGTGATCAAAGCCGTGCCATCACCTCACCGCTTGCGGTGCGGCGGTGGGGAGCACGGCCCCTACCCCAGCGGGGATGGGCGATGCAGACAGCGTGCCCTTGGGCTCCCTCTTTTCGGCATCAGCCAGGAGAATACCTGGACAGGTAGCAGACAGGGAGAGCAACTTAGCTGCCCTCTGCCGACTGCCTGATTTGTTGAACGCTCCTGATCCAGTCCTGCACGGCTAAGCTGCAATTTTAAGAGGCGAGGGTTTCTGTGGATTCATCTCCATGCTCCCACGCCGACGTTTACGCGACAGCTGGGTCCGTACGGACTTCTTTACCCGCTGTCGGGCTCCGTCAGCGACGCCGGCACAGATAAAGTACTCCAGCCACCGCAGCACTGGTGCAATGGTCTGCTCCAGCTAATTAACTCTAAAAAGACGTCCAGGACTTGAGCCAGTATTTCTGCTGCATCGCGCTGTGTTAGACGGACTAACTTGTTCAGGGCTCTGGCTGCCGCGGCGCGTCCGGCAGTGGGGGCACGTCCAGCCGCTCTAAGCTGCCACTTCCAACCAGGGCTCCCTTCAGTAAAACCCAATGATCCTCGTCAACGCTACCAGTGAAGACGGTCGCCACTACAGCCCAACGGCCCCGTAGCAAGGCAGCTAAGGGAGCTTCGCGCCATGGTGAAAAAAAAAATACGTTCATTAAACAGGAATACTACTGAAATCCTCCAAAGGAAAGGGGACCGAGCGCCCGCTTCTCAACTCGGATGAATTCTCTCACCACATTTTCCGTCCAGTTTGATTAAAATACACGTGACCTGTTTAATTTCTAACTTTTTTTTTTTTTTTAAATGAACAAACAGCTTTGGGAAGCCAGCTATGAAATGATAAAGCGGCTCAGGGGAAACGGGGGGATGTAAACCGTAAGACCCTCATCGTGTCCGCCCATCGCTCCCCTCCTGACCCGCATCCGTTTCACCCCGGGTTGAGAGGCTGAGGGGAGCACCTGCTCCCGCCGCACCTCGCACCTTCTCCCCCAGAACCAAACGCAGCCACGGGGCTCTGACCAGGCCCTCGGGCCGCATCCCCCCGCGTCCCAGCATCGCCCACTCCAGCGCGGCTGGTTTCGGTGGCGCAACTGGGAAAGCAGAGCGCGTACCGCTGTTAATTACCGCTGTTAATTACCGCTGCCATCACCCAGCTCACACGTAACGGGGCGGGAGTGGGGGGGGGAATAGGAATAACGGCAGATTCCGAGCACGGCCTCGCGTTGCCAACCCCCTATTGCCGCGCTCGCCCCGAGCAGCCTCCGCCTCACCGCCCCCCGCCCCGCCCGACGCGGGGGGTCTCTGAGAGACCCGCCTCCCTCCTTCCTCCCTCCACCGAGGCGTCTCCCCGCCGCCGGCCCGGCCCCCGGCTCCTCCCCGCCGCCCCAGCCCGGCTGGGGGACGCCCGCCGGTCCCGCTCAACAAGTTCCCCCCCCCACCCCGCCGCCGCCGCCGCGGCCGAGAGGACGGCCCCCGTCCCGCACAGCCCCCTCCTCCTCCGCCCGGCAGCCGATGAGGGCAGCGGGGGAAGCGTGCGGCGGCGGCGGCGGCGGCTGCCTCTAGCGAGCGCTCGGGCGGCCGCAGCTGAGCGCCCGGCCGCGGGGAGAGACGGAGACAGAGCCGGCGGCGTGGCGGGAAGCGGGCGGCAGATGCGCGACCGGCGCGGACCCTCTGACGGCCACCTCGCCCCGGCGGAGGGAGGGAGATGCAGCGCACCGGGAGCGCCCAGACCCACACTTCTCTGTGAGGAAGCATAAGGTAAGACCGCCGTGCCCTCAGCCCCGGCACCGCCGCTGACAGCGGCCGCGGCACCGCTGCGCCCTCAGCCCCCCTCAGCGTCTTCTCCCTCAGCCCCGGCACCATCACTCCCTCAGCCCTGACACCATCTCTCCCTCAGCCCCGACACCATCACTCCCTCAGCCCTGACACCATCTCTCCCTAAGCCCCCTCAGCCCTGACACCATCTCTCCCTAAGCCCCCTCAGCCCCGGCACCATCTCTCCCTCAGCCCTGACACCATTTCTCCCTCAGCCCCCTCAGCCCTGACACCATCTCTCCCTCAGCCCTGACACCATCTCTCCCTCAGCCCCGGCTTTTCCCGCGTGGTTGCCTTGCCACACTCCTTGAGCGAGGAGACCTAAAAAAAAAAAAAAAAACCGAAAAAACCCCCAGTTTTTTATATTTCCCACCCTACCCCGGACGAAAACTTCGTAGGGATGAGCACAAAGCATCGCGCTGAGCGCCAGTGTTATGCAATAGCAGGGGGATCATCTGCCCGCCTGGGAGCAGCGATTGCATTCAATAACTTTTGTGACAGATAAGGAGAGAGAATATCACTATTCCGCGTCCAAACCGCTACTTTCTTCTAGAAAAATACCAGCGCTGCTCCTAACGCGGCTTTTCTAGTGCAGCCTGGTGAGGGGAGAGTTGTAGCCGGAGGATTTGTGGAAGATGCACAAAGTGCTTTTAGTTTTTTCACATGATTGATGGCGAGGAACTACCGCTGCTTATTAACTTCAGTGCCGGGAGGTCCAAACGCAGCCCTAATGAAGTGTCCGTGCACCATGGCCATGGAAGAGCATCAGATGCATTCATCCGGTAACTTGCAGTAGAGCACTTCATTAAAAACCAAGCAAACCCCCCCCAAATCCTCATCCTCTCCTATTTGGTGACCTGTTATTAGCGAGGAGTGGTGATTTAACAAATCACCCCTCCCAAGTCCCCCCTCTCACCACCACCAAACACATTTCAATTGGAAATGCCCTGAAAAATGCAGTAGGCAAATGGGACAGAAGGTAGCGCGGATCCAGCCCCAAAGTCATCGTCCTGGACCTTGCATCTTGCGAGGCAAGCTTCCCGCTTCGCGTTCCCATCTTGCCTTCCTCTCACTAGTAAAAATCCTCTCTCCTGTGACCTCAACGTCTCCACTTCATGCCGTGTTTACACCGGAGTTAGAGCAGTGAGGGGGATGCAGGACTGCAGTTAGCTGGGATCTGCTCGGGGGAGGCGGTGGAGGGGTGGCAGTGAGCCCTAGCAAAAAAATAGGGACATCTTGGAACCAGAGAAGACGTTCTCTGCTTATGTCACCATCTCCCGAGGGGTCTGTCCCAAAGGAACTGTGCCCCCCGCTCTGCCATGAGTAGGAATAGGGAACGGAGCAGTTTTGTTTGACCTTGTGTGTCTAAGCAGCTAAAATCCTATGGAGGAGGAAAAATTAACTCCTTAGACTCTATGGTTGGGAAGTTTGGAAAGATCTGTTTTTCCAACCTTTGAAAAAAAATTATTTTTTTTTTCCTGTGAATGCTGAAAAGCGGTAACAGAACACAAAACCATAACAGGTCATGCCTAATACAAACTGTGAATTTATTCCCCCCACTTACGTGTTTCATGGGGATTGCTGTTCATATTTACAGTGCCGGCAGGAATGCTGCATGTAGCAAGGTTAAAATCTAGCTAGACAAAAACCTACCAGCTAAAAAAGAAATCATTTCAAAAAAATCCCACGGCATGTAACTGACCTAGCCATGTACTCACAACAATGTAAAATTTCAAGCAAACATATCTAATAGTAAAAATATGACAAGCATGGGGAATAACGTGTTTCCTGACTTTTGGTGTGGAGCCTATTGGTGTTCCACCAGCCTGCTCTTGCCTTTCTCTGCCACAATAATACTCTTCAAGTACAAATAACAGTTCTAAGTTAAAAGCTGGATTTTTTTTTTTTTTGGTAGCATTATACATGCGTACGAGCAGCTCAGATGAAAATACCTCAGTGCTTAGATATTACTAATTTATCACCTGGAGGTTTCTATTCTTCTACAGAGGGACGGCATACGGGCACCGATTTCAATAGACATACATAATGTATATTGCTCATCCAAATACTCATACTGAACAGTTGTAAAATTAAATTACTGCCCCAGAGTTTCAGGTGCTGTTGCATTTAAAGCATCCTGCCTTCACAGAATCAGCTCACTGGGGAAGGCTGACACTAAACAAGCCTCTTTTTTTTTTTTTTTGCTAAGGACGTCATGATGCCCTTGATGAAAAATACGTGTTCTTTAGGACTCCGTAATTATTAACCATGTATATTTTTAATGAGATGCTCCAAAGAATTCTAATCTGGAATGAAATCAGAGCCTTTCCCCCAGATTGACACATGAAAAAGCAGCTGGGCAGCAGCACCACAAAAGACAGCCTTAGTTACTTATCAAGAGGGACGGCACTTAACATTCAATGCACCCTTCTACTAATTAAGCTCACAAACAAGTAGCTCATAAGATCATCAATGCCTCACCCCCACCCCGCGGCCCCGGTTAACTATTTCACTGACAGAAGCACGAGAGAGGCACAGCACATATAATTCATTTGGAGGAAATAAAACCCCAGGGTAGCTAAGTTCAATGGGGATTAACATATAGGAGGGAAATCTGGTTAAGAAGCCCAAGAACCGAGTGACGGAGCGCGTGTCGTCTCCTGCCGTGCACTACCCCGGACCCAACACTGTTGGTCACCACAACACGCTTGGAAACCCAAACTCAACCACAGATTGTGCGAATGACAATGAGACGTTAAGGCTGATGTTGTGCTTATTCCATCTGGGAGAATTTAAAAGCAAACTTAGCAATACCTGCAGGGACTGATGCGGTAGCGTAAAGCTGGGGCAACCTATCTGCCTGCCAAAAATCTGTGCTAAAATGTAAGGATACCTCCACAAGGCTGTTGAGCTCTTCCTTGCCCAACCATAGTCACCTTGGACAGGGCTGAGGGTGCGTAGTCATGTAATTCATGCATACCTGGGGAAATTACAGTAAATCTAGAGTATTTGAGGACATTAAAAATTCACAAGCTTGTTTAAAGCGGCTATTAAAAAGGTCTCATGCTCTGCTTTATGACAACCACTAGTTAAAGAACTGCTGAAAATTTGTTCGAGATATTAAAAAAACATGTAAGCAACAAATCTGTTTTATAGCACAATACTCCCTTATATATTTATTAATTGGTTTGCAAATTAAATAGGCTTTAAGGAAATGAGATCAGGGGCATATTTTAAGGGGAAAAAAAATAATAATCTGAGTGGTGAATTCAGTGGGAGTTCCGCATTTAGCCTTCTGAAAATCAGTGCTTGATTTTGTTCTGCTTGGAAAAATACTGTATAAACCTACGAACAGACACAGGTACGACTCACTAGGTCTTGACACTCAATTTTAAATTATTATTGACCACCCAGAACGTGGTGAGAGCATTCTCTTATTTTAGAGGCATGTCCCCACTTTGAAGTCTATTTAATACAATTTTTCTACATGCAGGCAGGAAACAGCCTCTCTGCTGATCCCTTAATACTCTCGAAAATAGTTCAACTTGTTTATACACCCGCACAGCGCAGCGTCATGGTGATCAGTGCCTTAAAACTCATCTGCTTTCCACTTATACATCTGAGCACAAGTCTCACAGGCAAAGCTAACTGGTTGTAAAAAGAACAATCCACTGATCAAACAGCAACTGTTGGTCTCCTCCTCTTTGCCTGTTGGGTTTTTTTTTCCCCTTCAGAGGCAGAATGACCCCAAGCCTGACTTTACTCCAGTAATAGTTTTTCCAGCCAAATCCACTGATTTTGATACAGAGGAGTGTAGAAGAATAAGGGCCGTTTTCACAGTCTGAATGACACAGAGATGGATTTAAAAGCCCTAGGACCAAAGGCCTCCAAGCCCTACACCATTCGGGTGCAGATCTGAACTTGTTAATCATTACCAGAGGAAATTTTTGTCGTTTGGGGGAAGCGCTGGAGCTCTACCACGTGTCAGATTCTGCAGTCCCTGCGCATCATCACTGATCATCTGGCCTCAGACTCAGCCCGTACCAAAAAAAGCGTGTTAATCCTCTCACCAAAGCTACATCGTTCCGGCCAAATATATCTGAGGGCTGCAGCAACTAAAAAAGACAGACTGGAGTAGTCATTTTTAACTGGTAACACACCCACCCACAACGTGCTCGTGTACCTGTTCCAAATTCAACTGTATGGCTCGGTTTAAAATATTTGAAGTGAGACCTTAGTATTAATTTTCAATGCAAGAAACTACAACTAGTCAAATAATGAATACTAAGAAGCAAAGCAAACCAAAATATTCACCCGTAGGCCAGTACTTACTGTTTAGGAGAACAGAATGGCATCATCGGCCGGTGACACGCAAAGAGGAGCATTTGTTTCACTAGAGGACTACAAGAGTTGTAGATAAAGTGTTTGCTGCACTGGCTTTTCCTGCAGGAACACCACCAGCTTGCTTTCTAAAAATCCTCACCGAACACCAGGGTTTCATTGAAGAGGCTAAACCCGCCGTTGTGCGGTGGACCAAAGAACACGTAAGCACGTGGCTTTTGCGCCTGGTTTAACAAGACCTGCAGAAACAGCCCACGGGCCTGCCGTGCGGACTCCTTATGGCCAAGGAGCCTTGTGGAAGCCCTGTGCAAACTTTGCTTTCTACGGGTGCTGTCTGCCTCAGCTCTACGGTCCTTTTTCAGGATCAGTTTTGTGTGCTGAAGAAAGCTTTCTCCCTGTAAAATCTTTCCTCCAGGTATTGATTTCTACCTGGACATCTTGTTCCTTCAGATGCAAAGCTAAAGCCTTCTGCCCATCTCCAGAGAAACCATTAACTTCTTTTATTAGCAATCTACAACATCCAAAGACTTTTTCCTGTATTTGTAGTCACTTTTACTTCCATTTTACCTGGTACAGGAATTCCTTACTCTTTCTGCTGAACTACTGCTGGCAAAATCCCAACATTCACTCATGTTTATGACATCCGTGGGGAAGAGAAGCAAGTGCTTTGTGTTATTTTTGCCCATCCACGATTGCTACAGCATGCCTGTAAGTAAAGCCCACATAGTTACAAAATTAAACCACTCTAAAAACAAAAGCCAAGGAAGATTATTCCATATGGTCTCGGTGAAGAGGAAGCGTCAGAAGCTAACAAAGAAGGATTTACTTGTTTTGTGCTCATCCCCACCTTCCCTGCTTGTTTTATGCCTGCCCTTCCTCACTTCTTAATTTTCTTTTAACCTCCAGGAGAAATGCAGACATCTATTCTGTAATTCAGTCATACAAGAGACAATCCCATGAAACAAGTCACAGCCATAGTGCTTAAAGCTGTAAAACCTTTGCTAAAAAACATCTAGCACAATTTCCAGTCAGTTTAAAAAAAAAAAAAAAAATCAGCGTTTTGTATTTAGACCCCACTTTGGCCAGAATTACGAGATCTACGCAACTTAAATATTTCCACCTCACTTCCACAGTGACCTAAGCCACAGGACTAAGAAGTCTTGTTAAATTTCAGTGAGACGCACCAAGGAAAACACAGGTATGACAGCCCACCACTGTGACCACAGCGTGGATGGACAGATCCAAAACTCTCTTTGAGGAAGGTAGTTTGGGGGTCGGTAGCACCCCAAAATCACAGCAGCCAGAGTTGCGGTGCTGTTGCCTGGACCAAGTCAGTGAGGTCAAAGCTGATGCAAGTTACACAGCCCAATTGTGGTGTAAATGACTTTTAAAAACTGAAACTTGAGCAGGTGTGTAAATTCAGGACTGTATTTTAAAGCTAGTAACATGAAAAGTGATTTTGATCTCATTAGTTACTTCCTGCTCTCCTTGGGAGGAGGAGGAAGAGACAATTCAGTGAAATCACTGATGTTTGTGTATTTATAATAAGTATGAATAAGAAAAAAGTATGAATAAGAGAAAATACCTACGGCAAGCGCAACCTCTCCTTCAGATCATTAGTAATTGGTTGTTTATGCCTGTTTTGTTGTTATATTCATTATTCTCTTCCACAAATACAATCAGAAATGAATGAGGAGATAGCCACGAGTAAAGAAATTTCACTCATGGATCAGCTTAGTACATTTTTGCGTATCAAGGCCATCGGCAAATAAAACACAGCAATATCTCTGAGGAGCTGACAGACAGATAAAACATCCCAATTCTGAAGAGAGTAATTCAGGAGAATTTATGCTTGAACTGCCTGGTAACACCAATAACACTGACCTGTTCTGTAGACTGAGCCTAAGTTGCTGAACTCAAGACGAATCTGTGTGGTTTAGGTAGGCCTAGCTCAGCAGGTTGGTGAGAATAAGGTGTTATATTCTTGCATTCACACTTTGTGGTTGTACTAAAACCGCACAAAGCCACAATAAATGCGAGGCAAATTATCTGTCTAGTAGATAGTTGTGGTGCCTAGAGTGTTATCAGGGTTATTCTGGTTAATAATCAGGGATTCTCAGCCACGATCCTGCAGCTTCTGGCAAGCAGAGTATGTAACTTGGACAAAATAGGCATAGGAATAGTCATCAAGTAATACTGAATTATTAATATACTTGCTAATCATCCATATCACAAATAACTCCTCCTAAAACACCATCACCAGAATATGTATCTCAAGGTCTTACTCATATTGTCCCAGGCCCACAAAACCTGGAAGCCGTTTATTCAGCATCACGCCACCCTTGCACACTTGTTGCTTCCCTCATTCTCCACATTGAGCCAAAAAGGTTTTCCCTGGCGCCTCTGAATGACCCATCAAGTCTTGACCCTTCTCCCAGTGTCCTCATGTTTGATGAGAACTTGAGACTTTGGGAGTTGAGTTTTGGAGCATTCGCACCAATGTTCAAACTTAAGACAACTTCTCCTCACATCAGAGTTTGGCTCTTCCTTCACTAACTGTATCTTGAGAATTTACAATTACAACAGAGCCACAACCAGAACCTGCTCAAGACCAGAAACTCTCCACAAATATGCTCCTCAGGGTGAAACTTGCACGGCCTTTATTTCCTGGTGACTGCTGACAGCACTGGAGTGCCAATACAAATCTCCTAGGCTGATGCTGTTCATCAATTAATCCTGCTAATGACGTCAGGTTCTAGACCGAAATTACCCAGCGTTGTTTCACGGCACTTTACACCCTCCCAAGGCCGATGTGCCGCAATCCAAATCCGAGTAGCAAGAGCTGACAACGTTCTGATGCCTTACAACCACTGACCTCAGCAAAGTCGTTCGTGTCTGTCATCTCCCATTTGTAGCGAACCCAGCGCAGGCTACAAACCGCATGTTCCATACGGGGAGATGATCTGCGTTCCCAGAGGAACGGACTCATCTACGTACGTCGCGCCGCACCCAAGCACGCTGCGGTGCCTTGCCATCACCCGCACGACAACGCTGGAGATGCAAGACCCAAGCGTGGAGCTGGAACCCACTGACCTCCTTTTTTTTTTTTTCCCCTCTTTACCCTGCCCAACGTGTGAAAAGCTGCGATGAAAAAGAAAACAAGCTGCAGTTGATGCTTGCAGTCTGGACATGTTCTCAGTCCCCGGCACCCAGATCGCTCTCTCTGGAGGTCTGGTCTGACAGTTTGCTGAAGCTAAAGAACAGAAACGCTTTTTTTCCCCGTTTGTTTGTTTCCTTGAACACCCACAAAACGACCGATGTTTACTAAGAACAATGAAAAGTTAGCATTCAACAATAACGCAGATAAGGGACTGCCTTTAAGCTCTTGGGTTTTTTTTCCACAGCTTGCTATTTAAATTATTTAACAGAAAAGTCCCATAAAAATGAAAAAGCCTTTCGGTGAAAGTACGCTGCCTCTTGGACTCCTGGAACACGGCACGGTAGAAGCAGAACTATTTGTGATTCTCCTAGCAACACATCCTCGGCAGCATCCTCACCCTGCAAGAACCAGCTGTAACACTGACAACAAGTTGCCCAGACTGACGTGGCAAAATAATGCTAATAAACCTTTGCTCAGATTTTCGTAGGAGCAAGAGCTGCATAGCACAGTAAGAAAAATAAGAAGTCTTTTTAATAGTAATGTTATTTTTTTTCCAGTACACTAAATCCTAGCAAATGTTTGACATTTTAACAACACCATGAACAGACAGGGAGTATCTCTGGACATGTTCCAGTGTGAAGTTCATAGTTATTAGCTCAGACCACATGGGTCTGTATTGTTTTTAATGCAAGTACAAATCTATATTATAGGAGATTTATACTATCTCTATATAACTAATATCAATATATATAACTACTATTAGTTGCACAAACGTTTTATGGGAAGAGTAACCCTTATTGTACAGGATTATAATCACGTTGAATGGATTCCTTTTAATTTTATGCATGTAACAATATAGGAAGCGATAAAACCTAAGTAGTATTAAAATTTGTGCTTGGAACACGTAGTAGACATGTCAGAATTACAGAAAATAGCACATCCCAGCTTGTACATTCAGGGAAATGGTTTTGGTTTATAAGGAAAATTTTAAATAGTTTATCTTACAGTGGGTTCCTGGTTTATCTAAAATTCTACAAGCTTATTAAATCATACATTTTATTTGTGGGCACGCAGCTCTAAAGCTAAAAGCTCACAAGAGCATTTAAAGGCATTTATTGTCTCCCTCAGCCATTAGCTAGGATATGATTTTTATACATCATCCTTAGGGAGCTTACCCATGGATGGGAGAAGGAAGAAAAAAAAAAAAAAAGACAAATCAAATGCCACATGATCGTGTTTATTCCAAAGGAAACCTTTCAAGGTGGTTACGAATCTATCCTATGTCATCACTGAAACCAGGTGATGGATAGATCACTGTCCTAGGAACCGTCACAACCCTACCAAACACTTGGTACAGTGCCTTATTTCCAGATAACGCATCGCAAAGCTGATTTTTGCAGGAGAACATAAGTCAAATATAAAGTCTACTAACTTAGACCAAGCCTTGGTTCTGTCTGTGGAACCTCTTAATTTTTTTTGGTGAAAATATGACCTCCCCCTTTATTAATTTTGCCAGGGAGCATGTAAGAGGTTTTGCTTCTGGCATGCAGAGCGTAAAGTAGGTGAGATACCTCCAAGCGACTCCAGACCACAGGCTGGAAAGCACCAATTTAGACTAATAATGGCCTGGAATTCACTGAAGTGCTGCAAACTTTGCAAAACCAGGAAGATAAGGGCAGGGCAATTCACCCTCTACTTGATAAAACACAGAATAAACGCAGCAATAAGAATGAATTCAGCGTTCAGCAATAAATAAGGAAGTTCAAGAGAGAGAACATTCAAGTTCAATGCCTAAGGGTTTCAAAGCAAATTTAAAAAAAAAGAATCCAAACGACTAGTTTGACATTTACCACACTGCTAACTCTATTATTCTACATGAGCAATTCTGATAAAAGGAGGACACGCTGGTCTAGCACATCAGTTTTGTGTGTCAAGAGACACGTGGGGGGGTTTCCTAATAACAGTCATCGGTTCTTTTTACACCACAAAAAACTGAGCGTACCTGCGCTCTTGAATTTATCAAAAAAATCATATTTTATCCTCATACCCATGTACTAAAACTCTATTTAAAAAATTCATAACACAGAGAAAGTTTCTGTAAGCAACTAATAATTCCTAACTGGCTAATTCATATTTTCCAACATTTTTATCAGTACAATTCTGTTTACTGGGTATTGCTTACTAATATTTAGGATACGCCTCTATGATTTTTAAGTTTGTATCGTGGTCAGTTAATCTAACAAGTGGAGTCCTTGTAACAGACTGAAAATACTCCTACATTAACGAAGTCAAAATGTCTGAAAGTTGAAGAAATATCACGATACTAAAAGCAGTCTATATAACTCTTAAGAAAAACATTTAGATTACAGGTAAAATATCCTCAGGTTGCTATCACTGGTTTAACAAATGATATATTTAGAATTAATATTGAATAGGCTTCTATATTGTATTTGTTTATATGGAGTTACTACAAGTTTCTTTCAAATGTCTATTGTTATGGATAGAAGCATATTATATTCTATATATACCCTTATAATATGACTTACAGACATCAAATAGCTTTAGAAATATGCATTATTAATTTCTATGATAATATTTAGACATATACAAATAGCATAGGAGGGTTTCTCCTAAGATAATATAGCCTCAGTATATCCAGAAGCCTAAAGACGTTGCAGGTCACTGCTGAGACATGATAAAGCCCAATTATTTGCAATTCTTTGCATTGTTTTTCCTTTACGCTATTACATACATGCAGAAAAAAAAAAAAAAAACAAACCCAAATCCTGCATGCAGAACCTTACAGCTGCATCTCTAAAGCCGAGAAATACCGAGACCAAAATCTCTGCCTTTCATCTGCAATTGGAACTCGAAAGTTTAACTCCGCTCTGCTTATTAACACATTTAGTCCTTGGGTGTAGTTCTGTAGCGTCAAACTGACAGCAATTATATAGAAATTACAAGGTAAGCGACAAATCTCCTTTTCCTTCATTACCAAATCAGCCTGGAAATTCAACACTATAATTCACCTCATAGTGCAGTGACTCTGCAGAGTTCTGGATTAAGAGTAGAGGTCCTGCAAAGATCTTACTGAACTCCCTAAGCTTTACCTGCTGGCACAGACTTGACCAGGACTTACCCTGAAGATTTTAGATTAACTTAAGGCTTCTTTGCGCGTCACCTTTTTGTTATTATTATTACATAGTTTATTTCCAGATTTAAACATAAAGCAATGATGCTTAAGGGTAATCAACCAGAAGTTTATAAACAAATCAAGGCTAAAAAGTGAAAAATCAGCTCAGTGGTGCCTTAAATCTTGAGCTTAGCAAATCATCTCATGCAAGCAGGGTTTGGTGAGAGTAACTACAGGCGAAAAGTTTATTATCTGTATTTAATTGGCATCTGCAACTAAAATTACAAGTCGAAGCCTTTATTAGCCCCCTGACAGAGCGAGCCATAAACTCTGCAGTACTTCTGCAAACTGAGAAACTCCATCTTGGCAGATTTTTGAAGCGTCCCCAAATCCTGCAGCTTCTATCGTATTTCACAGCCGCACATTTTATGGATGCCAGCCTTGCCTCATGTTCCAGAAAACACCACCGAGCTGAGAAATGGGCAGCAGAGCTCCAGAGAAGTAGCGCAGGGAAAGGAAACACATTACAACGAGCTGTCCCTTCCCAGACACCCAGTCTGGGTCTTTCCTTTCCCAGTCTCCTGGTCTGGGTCCGGGCTGCGCCCACAGCATGTTGCTGTTCCCCAGGAAAGCAGAAGGAATGTTGGCACTGATTTCAAACCTCTAGCGTGGTCTGAGCTCAAGTACAGGTTGAGCAATTAAGCAAGACCCCCCAGGAGACAACGTTTTAAATGCTAGTGCCTAAGTAAGCCAAAATTGGAGTTAACGTCTTGTCCAGAACAAAAATGAAACAAAACAAAAAGTATTATATAAACTCTTCCTTGCTAAATATTTAACTTGCAATCAGCTGTTTGCTCAACCGTTCTTTTATCAAATGTGCAGATATAGCTCTCCTTGGAGACACTGAGCTTAGAAAAAAAAAAATCTAGTTCTTTTGGTTGTTGTCATTCTTAATCACTGATATCTGTAAAATTATTTGTCCCAGCTACCAGTGGGAATAGAAAACTCTAGATGAGCTAAATCCATCAGGCCTGTGCAATTGGGAAAGGGAGACAAGCAATTTTTTGAACAATCAATTTATTGGCTATTAAAGACACGCTTAAAATTAACTGCATCGCAGAATATAGCGCCCCATTTATCTATTTCTACTCTGTAGAATATCGCCAGGATCCTGGTCTCATCTGGGTTCTGGCCGCCATTAATTCCAGCTGTTAAAGCAAAGAATGGTTGGGTTGGACCTTAAAGATCATCTAGTTCTAACTCCTCTGGGCAGGGACACCTCCTTCCACAGAGACCCACTGATCACGCAGCCCCAAAGATTATGGGATTCGGGTGGTATCTGAAATAATCTGAGAATTGAGACAGGTCAGAGGGGCGTTAATAAAATATCAAGATAATACTTTGAAATAAACTCTGCGTTAGTGGGTCCTACTGTCCAATAACCAAGGGGCAGAAAACTGACTTTGACGGCTCTGAGGTATCCTACGAGATGTTTGTAGTAAAGTGACTTTACATCCAACAAACCATTTTTATAAGCCTCTTTTATGGCTAAAAAAATGTGTGCTGTGCTCTCAGACATAATTATTGAATGTTTCACATCGCTTCAAATGCAACATTTCATATTGGCTACAATTTCTCAGAAGCACATAAACTCACATTAGCAGATGTGAAAACTAATGGATATAATGGCTGTTGTGTTACTGGAGTTAGTTTTTTGGTAAACTCATTAATTTACCAGCTCTACAAAAATGGAATTGCAGAGTTTTTCGTTTGGACAAGACTTTTTACAACATATTTTTGCTGTGTCTAAAGCCAATATCTGTCCAATTGCAGGCTAGTGGGGCAGGTTTGTACCTTATACAGCACTTGAGTAGTGAACTATAGCATTCCAAAATTCCACCCCTGGATGGATGGATGGATTTCCTACCACCACCACTGAAAGCTGTGGGCTCGGCAGAAATTCTCTGAAATAAAGGCATAACTCATCAAACATTACTACAATTAAAAGAGCAAGCCCAAACCAGCCAGCACAGGATACTAATATTCCCACAAAGTAAAACCGACTCCTTATTTAGGGTTTCAACTGGGACAAAAATTCCTGATTTTCATATGTAATTTTTTTCCCCCAAAAAAAGAAAAAATTGGCTGCTTGTACACAGTGTATCAAAGGCACGGGGATAACTGATCTCACCCCCCACCTCCAGAGGGGCACAAAGTCCAACAGATCTCTCTACCACCCTGCTCCACTTCAATTTTATCACCAGGCTTCCCTCTAGCATTTCCATTTTATAATCTTTTTTCCCCAAAAAAAGAGGGGCTTGGCCACCCTGGTATCAGATACTAGGCCTGTACACACGTATCTTGGTTGACATCTAGTATCTAGCCATCTCCAGTTGCATTATTTGCAAGTTTTTGTCCCGAATCTTCCCTCTTTTTACTTTCTTCTACAGACTTTCTACAGATTCAGGAGAAACTTCCCCTTCTAAAATGGCTGCTGCTCACTCGCTGTGACCTGAACCTGACAACTTAGATAGGAAAAGGCAAATTAGGTTGTAGAGTATTTCAGTTACTTATTTGAAAATTACTGGGAAGTAAAACATGGAAAAAAAGATTATAAAAGAAATGAGAGATTTGCATGAGGATATTTTTAAAGCAATTTGATAAACCCGAAGTCCAACCTTGCAGTACCGACGCACATTTTTGTGTCTTAACTTTTGGGAAACGTTACTGTTGCTTTTCAAAAGTCATCAAAATTCCATTTCCCATTGAAAAATAACGTCTCCATGATGTTTTCTTCAATCAGAACTAAATATGGACAACAGACATAAGGATTCACTGGTGAAATGGAGTCGACTTTCTAAAAGATAAGCTATTGTGGCACTTAACTCCTCAGGTGTTTCACTTTTTTTTTTTTACTTTAATAGACAAAAGGATTTTAATTAAAGATATATTTCAAACACCACACCTGAAAAGTCCCTTTACTCATTTTACATTCCACTCTGAGTCCTTCAGAGGCTACGTCGCTGTTTAAATGGGAGATACACGCAGAATTCTTGAGTTAAGTGGGAATTCGCTAATTCTTAAATCTCAGAAATTTATGCAATGCGAGAGTAAAAACGACAACTTCAAATGAGGTGTAAAAATGAGGTCTTAACTATGCAGTTACTACAGATCCCATATGATCTGTACAACGACGGAGCTGTTGGGGGTTTTTTTTTTTTTTTTGCACCGTGCTGCATTAAGCCGTTGGCATCTTTTCATCCTCGACGAGCTGCTTATATTTCAATAGCAGATTAAGTAATTTCTGTGAATCATCACAGAGGTTTTGTAGGGTTTTTTTAAGTGCTTTAGGATCCTCTGGGATAAGAAGCTCCATTAGAAAGGTGTGTTTCTGCTGCTAGTAAAGGCTGGGTTATTTTGCATTTGAAGCAGAACCTTAATTGGTGCACTGCTGACTTCTTCCAGACTTCAATAGTTCATAAATTTTATACATAGAGCGGTACCCACTGGTTGCTGATAGTAATTAATCCATATCCAGGTTTTAGGTTTAGCTACGAGGTAATAAAAAAAAAAAAATCCAAATAATGACACCTCCAATGACTAATTTCTAGTAAAGCTGCAGAGTACATTACACAGGAGAAATGTGTTTGCTAAGCAGGCGGATGATAAAAAATAGAGCCCGTTTGACACTTTTGCTACTAAACATTTGCATTAAAGGAGCATGAAAGGTGGTCAGTGCTCTAGACTTGACTTTCTTTGTACAAACACGCTTGTTTTGCATTTTCCCTGTACTTTTTATTAACCGTCAAGTAAATTCAGGCGACTCGCTTCCCCATGTTCCCCTGCAGTGAGGTCTGAATGCTGAGCCTGCACCCCCAGCACGACAGCCACGGTGCCCGTCCTCTGAAAAGGGGTCTGGAAAGACCTTCTGGGACCACAAAACCAGGCCGAGCTCTGCTCCTGAGGAGCGAGCATTAACAAATCTAGATAAAAAGCATCATTTTCTAGCAAAACATTAAAGTCTAACACAAAGGACTACGACTTAACCGAGCAAAAACGTTCTGAGTGGCAGCCAGTTCAAAGGAGAAGAAGTTAGCTCAAACGTTGCAAACTTTGGGGGGGAAAGTGGCATTTCTGTGGTAACATGAGCCTTTTTGAACTGTTTTTGAACACAGGCATCATGGTGAGTAAGGAGCCCAGCAAATGCTTACTCACCGCCTCGGAAAGCGAAGTTGAGCCAGCGGCTTCGCTCGCGCTGGAGATGAAATATGCGCTGGATCCCAACCGGCAGATAAAGAAACGAAACAAAGCCCTCCAGGTGAGATTTAAGGATATCTGCGAGGCCCAGAACGAGCAGAGGGACAAAGAGCTGTCCACCAAGCAGGATCCTGACAAGAGAGAAGACAAGGCCATCTCCTACAAAACGGCTTATCGCAAGTACATGACGGTGCCTGCCCGGAGGTCCATACCCAACGTCACCAAGAGCACAGGCGTTCAGACTTCACCTGATCTTAAAAAGTGTTACCAGACCTTTCCTCTAGACCGGAAAAAAGGGAATATTCTTAAAAGCGCCTCGACTGTCGACACCTTTAAGAGTCAGAACAACGGGTTTCTCATAGACGTGAAGGACAAAGACGGCGGCAGCTCAGGGGAGGCCATTCAGTGGAGCAGGAAGGCCAGCAGCCTGCAGACCGCCGAGTTCATCTCCCACATCAACGAGCGCAGCAACGCGGGACCTCGCGACAACGGGGCCGAGGCCTGGAAAAGCAGCGATTTGCACAGCTCTCCCAAAGAGGCGCCTCCTCCTCCTCCTCTCCCAAACTCGGCCGACTTGGCTTCAGAGGAACCTGCTGCCCTCCGGCCAGCCAGCCGAGGGAGACAGGCGGCGGGGCGGCCGGGGAGCGAGGAGGTCGCCCAGCCCCTCCACGGGAGGGTCTTCAAGACTGAAGTGGCCACCGTTTATTTGCCGTCATCCGCTTCGACCACCTCGCAGCCCGACTTGCCAAACCTCGCGGCTGAGACCGACTGGTCGCCGTGCCCGACAGCCGAGGAGGACAAAAAGAGGACGGTGCACCTGAACGGTGTTCAGCCCCAGGTGGGAGATGCTCAAGCCTGCTCGTCGCGGGCGCAGTGCCAAGCCACCGAATGTAACGAGCAGACCCTTCAGCTAAACGTTTCGCCCATGGAGGAGAACCAGCCTTGCCAGACGGCCGTCGCGGTGAGCGAGGAATGCCAACAAATCGTGCCTCACACGGAAGTTGTGGACTTGAAAGCGCAGCTTCAGATGATGGAAAATTTGATCAGCTCTAGTCAGGAAACCATTAAAGTGTTGTTGGGTGTTATACAGGAGCTAGAGAAAGGAGAAGCTCACAGAGAAGGGTGAGTAGAAGCTTTTTAAATGACTGTAAGTGCTTTAAATGCCTTTTCTAACAAGTTCTGCCCTCAAATTTGCTAACGTAGATATGCGCCCACCGCCACGCGTTCCTCCACAATGTTACACAGGGTGCTTCTCACACGGACTGAGTTTTGCTGCTTCAGAGGCCAGTCTTAGGAAAAGCTGCCAGCGTTTTTTGCAGATCTGCTACCTGCTTGTCCTAGCACGTAATTAAGCAGTTATTTAACACAGGACCTCTCATATCTGTTCTTGTACCTTTTATAATGAGCACAGAACGAGCGGCTCTCCAAAACAAGATTAGCGAGGGTGCTTTCACATCAGCAATTTGTATTACCCGTAATACTTCACACGGCATGAAAAGCAGCAGAAAAACCTTAAATCTTTAAGAGACTTACCTTTTTAAGATTAAAGGGTATTATTACAACTCTTAATATTAATTCCATTAATGGCATATGAATCTCATCTGGTTTACTTTCACCTTCTGAATTTTTAACGGTATTTCTTTCAGAATGAAATTAAAGGAAAACTTTGGATAACAAAATCATCCTTATACTCTTCACACTGCTCTGCACATGACAAACTCAAGCATCGAGAAACAAAATGTGGTTTATCCCTAACTTAGATTAATTTACAACAAATAGTAGTTACTATAACACAACCTCTGGTCTTTACTTAGTTCAACCCGCCTCTTATGTTACCTTAACAAGCGTTTTGGAGACTTACTGTCCTTAGTTCGCTTATTTTTAGTCCATGAACGCGCCTCAAAAATGTATGCGCGCTGTTTGTGTGTTTCAAAACACTTCTGTAATTAAATCATAATTTGTCAGGAGAAATCTGGGGTTTAAAATCAGCAGCTAGTAGCTCGTGCTACTTGAAGCAGCACATGTTCTCATTTGAGTCTGAAAGGTACATCTTGAGCTTTGTAACTCTACTCTTTCTCTAGGAATGTCGAAATCATCTTGTTAATCCTAAAAATTCAAAATGTTTTTCATTAAAAAATCATCTTAGCTGTTGGACAGTGCTGTCAACACAGCCTGAGCAGTTTTAGTTTATTTTACAGCTGGTTATAGTATTTTTAGAATATCTTGTCAAATCCTGGATCTTCAGGCTGAGAAGCTTCTTGATCTAGCTGAAAGCAACACAGGCCTTCCGATTTTTTTTTTTTTTAATTATTATGCAGAAAAACTATTCCTGACTTTCTTCACTTAGAAAAACTGCAAGAGAATTGGGAAGAAGTGGCACGTTGCTTGTCAAATCACAAAACAGAGGAAAATATTTCTTCATCATAACTCATCCTCCCATCATCCAGAACCCTGTGTGTACGAACAGGCACATCTACCCACCAGGTCACCTGCTAGAAATACCAGTACTTCCTCCACGCACTTACAAATCAATTTTTTACCTTTTCCCAAAGACAGCGGAGCAAGAGATGCAGCTTATTTTTTTTTTCCTGCCCTCACATAAACCGACCCATTTATTGTAGTGTATCCCTGCCCTCAGCACAAAAGAGGGCTCACCCAAACTACCGATGATTGCTCCTATCTTCATATAATCCTTCTGTAGTTGTCAATCTGACAAAGCTGCAGCCTACATTATGCCTAAAATAGTGGAACTATCCATAAATCCCTGTTCTTCTGAATATCTCTACTGCCTCTGACAGGCTCATGTATTAGAGTCTGCAAGACTACGTTACATTTGACCAAAAGAGTCTATTTATTAGCACTCTACTTTTCCCCCCGATAGATTCCCCAGCAATACTGAAATCACCACCTAAAGATACATCACATTTTGAAATCTTTTCAAGTAAAAAATACACATTTTGCAATCTTTTCTGACACGTTCAGGTATGTGGCTGAGACCTGTAAGAGATTTTAATGATTCTTTGATGTCAACTGCAACCAGTGGCAGTTACACCAGTGGTTGAGGTTAAATATAAAAATTAGAAGCAAAGTTATCTACAAATCAAAGTGAGATTTCAGAAACGGGGGTTGTTTTTACACAGGGCACAAAGACGCTGCCTTAAAAGTGACCAAGAACTTCTACTCAGAGCCACTTTCAGCTGCTCTTCCACGTCCCAAACATGCCTGCTGCCAGCTAGACACGCAGAAGAGGTAGGGATGGGGAAGGAGGAAAGCAGGGAGATGCCTATTTGTATCTTTTCTCTGGTTTAGGAATTCCTGTACTCCAGATCTCTCCAATTTTCAAGCACCTGGCTGATTTGAAAGCAGACTGCACAAAGGAGTCCAGCATCATTGCTTGGGACGTTCCTGCTCTTCACCCATCACCCTCCAGAACGGGCAGAACGCTCCGTTCTCATGCAAAGCACCAGCGCATTAACCTCACACTTGTCTTTATCCCTATTTCCCTCAGACAACTATTTCTAGACTAGCTTGCCCAGGCCTTTTATTAGCCTCATTCTTTCCAATTATCATGCTCATCTCCACATTTTGGCCAGAGACCTCCCACTATTTACCCTAACTAGCGCGTATCTCCTCAATTTTAGCAGGGTGAATATTTTTTATCCTTTTACCAGCAGGCATTAGGTCAGATTATAACAAGAACAAAACTACTGCTACACCCTGAGCTTACTGTAGCACACATCTGCCCTCTGATAAAATATAAACCAACGCTGTGTGTTTATGGCACTCTCCTTGTTTTATGTATATTAAACCCCCTACAATAACATACATCAGGAAACAAATACAAATAACACGGCTGCTGGTGCAAAAAAAAAAAATAAAATGAACCCAAAACAAACCGGCAGCTAAATCTCTTAATCAGATTTTTCTCCCTTCAAGAAAATCAGTGTTCTTTAAGTGCTGTTGTAGTGCCATGGGACTAGTGCTCAGTGGATTCATTTTCACTAATATGCTGTAGGTCTTGAACTGCTATTACCGCAATTCATCACTAAATGAGTCTATGCCAGCAGAAACTGTATCAGCATCTCTGAAGATAGCAGCACCATCCTTTGGGTGAATATCATCTACGTCTGCTTTTCAAAATGTCAGTACTACATTATCTGCAATTAGCAACCACATACAGCGTTTGACTCTGCTGAGAAGAAAGGGGGAAAAAAAAGCCACCAGAAAAGGGGGAAGAGAAGCACAGAGCAGCTCGAACGCGCGACGGAGCTGAGGGCTCGTGCTGCTCGGCCACATCTGAGTCCTCGAGGGTGCAGTGTGACCTCTCTCGAGGATCAGGCCCCACGTCTTGGTCACAGAACGCAGAATTGCGGCGGTCAGGAAACGCGGCTCTTCCCATCAAGCGCTGCATTATTTTAATGCATTAAATCTTATCTAAATAACACACAGTGGATTTGGGGACGGGGTAGAAATCATGATCGCCAGCCTGTGACCCCTCCAGTCTTTAAGGAAATTATTAGAGCTGGGCATTGCTTATGTGCGTTATCATTTACTACATCTGGCAAAAAAAGGTAATTACACTTTAATATGTGGAAGCTTCTACAAAAGAAAAAAATATTAGATCACAGCAAAAAGCATTCAACGATGTTTAAGTGATGCATGAATAAAAATAAGAGCTGCAGCTTCAATTAAGCCTCCCAGCTCAAAGTTGAAAAAAAATGCCGAATATCACATGATGCAAAGGTGCAGCTTTACCCCACAAAACAAGTTTTTATGCTCCCAATGGTGTTGGCTTTATCTTTTAGTAAACTCTTAGCAATCTAAAAATCCTGATTGCGAAAAGGAGCAGTTATTCAGGAGCTTCTCATTATACAGCAAATCAGCAATTTTAATAAACAAAGCACTCAATTCGCCACACCGAAGTAAGTCCCACTGTTTTGACTCTGACAGGCCAAATGTTACACATCAGACAAGAGTTAAATGAACCTGTTCCAGAGAGAATTTATAGTCATTTATTAGTAAACAGTAGTTCAGGAATGTAAAGAGCTCTCAGCAAACATTCATGAAAGAAGCAGTCCCAGGCTCCTTCGAAGAGGCTTTGAAAGAACATGTTTGCATGGACGGAATTTAAATGCCATTTCATGCTCTCCAATGAATAAGGGATATTTGTGTCTCTTGTTATCATTTCTAAGCAGAAAATAAACCAATACTGCGTGTGTCTGGATGGACGTTTGTATTGAGAGGAGGGGAGAGCTTCACTTGGTGCAGCCACAGCATCCTCACCTGACCACTTCTGTCTTAAAAATACTGCAGGCAATCACCCTCAAGGTCACAGGAGTTGAGCATAAACTGATCATTCTGACTCAGGAACAACGGCAAATGAAAGTCAAGCAGCCAAAGCAATTATTGCCGAGATTGTTTGCTTTTCTCTTTTTCAGAAGCTACTTCAAGTCCAGTCCAGCTATTCTCCTCAGACGAAGGAGACAGAGCAAACAGTCACAGCCTCTGCGGTCTAACTCACACACATGAGCCAATACTCTTAAAAACCAGGGATTTCCCTTATTTCACATGAGAATAGAAAGCTCAGAGAGTTTACACGTGCAGCCTTTGGAAGTGATGCACTAGCTGCAGAAATAATATGACATGGTTTCGTTTGGGATTTCCTCTTCTCTTTGGCTTTGTTTGGCTTTTTCAATTATAGACATGGTGAAGGAAAAGTTTTAAGAAGATCATTCCTAAGAGAAAACTTGGAAACGAAGGGAAGCAACAAATAGATGAGCTTAACAGCAGAAGACAGCTGCACTACAAATAAATATATGAGAATCAAAAGAATACAACAAATTCCATCTGTGATGCACAAACTGTATCACCTACTGAGTGCCACCACGTTTTAAGAGCCTGTAACAGCAGTTCTTTGGCACAGGACTACGGTGACTACCTTCAACTCTGTCATCTTAACGTAGATCCATTGTGCCTGTCCTTTGGAGCAGTCACATTCATTCTGTTCCCTTCCCTGAGACCATCTCCTGAATTCTTAACTCTCTGCCCTCGCTACAGTTGTTTCATTTCAGAGGATGGTTCCTGAGCACAGATATACCAAAACACCTTGGAGATTGTAACAATTGGCCTTTCTAAGCTAGTGTCTTCCAATGCATCTTCCTTAGTCAAGGAAAAGAAATCCGTTTGGCACAAACCACTGCTCTGTGGATCTTGTGATCCTCGGGCCAGTGGATGGTTGGGTTTTCTAAATTCTAATCCATACATACCATTTTCTTTCCTGCATTTCAGAGTATAGAATCATGGAATGGTTTTGCTTGGAAGGGACCTTAAAGATCATCTAGTTCCAGCCCCCTGCCATGGCAGGGACACCTCCTGCTAGAGCAGGGTCTTCAAAGTCCCATCCAGCCTGGTCTTTAGAGTGCCCAGCCTCCTTGGGCAACCTGTTCCAGTGACTCACCACCAGCATAGTGAAAAACTTTGTCCTAATTTTTAATTTAAGTCTCCCTTCTTCCAGCTTGAAGCCATTACCCCTCATCCTGTCACTACAAGCCCTTGTAAAAAGTCCCTCCCCAGCTTTCTTGTAGGCCCCACAAACATTTATGCTTTTCTGTTAGGTCACTTAAAGCAGTTTTAAGACAAATTCTTTGCATGCAGACCTGTGACAGGTCCTATCCCCTCGCCCTGTGCTCATTTCCCTATTACAGCTCATCCCTCAGATGCTCACTGACCCTTCCCTAAAAGCAGGATAAGTTTTAAGACGCCATAAAAGCCCATTTACCTGCCCTCACCGTAAGTAACCTGGTTTTCCAAGCTATAAACCAGCAGTTCCCAAGCGCACATCAAGCAGATGTGGCAGAGCAGGAGGCTGCACACCAACGCCTCTCACAGCTCGAACATCACTGGAACAATTTCATTATACACCAAAACCGTGTATGGAAACTATTTCCATACCTGCTGTCAGTCCGCACGACCACCCTTGAGCCCTCTTATTTAAAATTCTCAGTGAAAGCTGATTACGTAAGATCAAGCATTAAATAATCCAGTATTATTCAAGGTCCAGCATCACACCAGCTTTAACCTCATGTCACACCTCTTCTGAACTAGATCACTAGAAAGCAATCTGGAGTTAGCTCTGCAAGGGCAGGTAATATCAGTATTTCATGGCACTGTATTTCACAGACCTTTGAAACGTGATGGGATTTATATTTGGGATAGGATTCTTCATTAGAGTTGGACAAATTTATTCCGCTGCTCGTAATCAAAGCTTCAGATAAATTGTCAGAGTGGATAAAAAGGGCAAACTTTCACAATTCACAGAGATTCCTGGAACATATGTCATAGGTATTCAGAGTTCTGAGGAACCATAACATTGAAGATGAAGAGCACCGTGTTAAATAACCCTCCTGTCATAGCTCGTTTCTAGCTATTAGACATCCTCGGTTAGAAATACAGAAGTAGGAGGTTTTCAACAAGCAAACGATGAGTGAAAATGAAAACTGAGCTGTTAGTGACAACCAGTCTGCGGAATAAACATAAAACTAACAAAAAAAAAAAAAAGAAACACAATCATTTTAGCAAAGTTGCTTGATCTTAATCTGTTTTCACAAAGAAATGACACTAGGAATATTCTGAGTCTTGGAAAATAGAACTTATTTTGCTCACATATTCTAGCCATTTATCAACATATACTATACAGGCACAATTCAAATGAAAAAGTATTTGAAGTTCTCAGAAAAATAAGTTGATTTCTATCTAGTTGCTATTCAATAGACTTTAAAACCAAGATGAAACACCGTTGACTACCACACCTCCCCAGTTCAGCAGGGTTCAGCAAACACCTCAGGCTTTGAAGTGAAATGAAGGTTCAGGACGTTTCCATCAGCTTGGCTGCAGTGACACAAAGGGCAAGAAAAGCAAATTTCCACAATTCAAATCTGGAAACACCGGTGAAGTCTTATAAGGAACGATTTTTTAAAAAAGCAGCATAAACAGATAGGTTCTTGCTAAATATATCCATGTGAATTACTGCAGATCACAAGAGAAGCTTTTCCAACTATCACCGAGCTGTCCAACATCCCGTACCTGTAAGGAGACTTTCTCTGCTAAATCAGTCTTTTACAGAGGATGTTATTTAGGTACGGAATTACCAGTTTTCACTTTACACAATTAGAATAATCCTTTAATAACTGCATTTTGACTGTCGGTAGTAGTAGGATATAAAGAGACAGAGCAAAGAGCCAGGTACCTTTCCAGTCATGTAAAAATGAGACATAACGAGCTTTATAGTGTCAAATTTCTCACTGTAGTTTGTTCGCTGAGAGATTAATCCCAGATTTCTAATTGACACCTACTTCTAAGGCCCCGTATTTCCACAAAGATCTGCTCATCTCTTCTCCTGACTAGGGAAAAAATGGATTTTGACTGGACAATTTCAGTAAAAAGACTTGTTTGAAGAGGGGTGTTTGTTTTTAAACTGTCGAGGCTCCCAGCTACCCTGGGTTCCAGAATTAAGATGTAAACACGGGGTTCAGTCTTAAAAAAGATCCTGTGCAAAACATTCAGGGAACTGAAGCTGTGCAAGCATCAGAGAAGATGAAGGGTTGAGCTGGATTCAAATATCCATGGACTGTTTCAGTAACTAGAGAAAAATATCTTTTAAGGGTGGACCTCTTAGGGACATGTCTGTCCATTCTCCTTACATGTCACCTCGGTGTCACTGCTGGCTTCTTTCATAGAATCATTTTGGTTGGAAGAAACCTTTAAGATCATCAAGTCCAGCTGTTAACCCCGCACTGCCAGGTCACCACTAACCCATGTCCCTCAGCACCACACCTCCACGGCTTGAAACCCCTCCAGGGCTGGGGACTCCACCACTGCCCTGGGCAGCCTGGGCCAGGCCTTGACAACCCTTTCAGGAAAAAATTGTTCCTCATGTCCAACCTAAACCTCCCCTGGTGCAACTTGAGGCCATTTCCTCTTGTCCTATTGCTTGTTCCTTGGGAGAAGAGTCCGACCCCATCTGGCTCCAACCTCCTTTCAGGGAGCTGTTGAGAGCAAGAAGGTCTCCCCTGAGCCTCCTTTGCTCCAGGCTCAACACCCTTAGGTCCCTGCTCCTCAGAAGAGTTGCACTCCAGCCCCTCAACGTCCTTCTTGGAGTGAGGGGCCCAAAATTGACAAGATTCAAGGGGCAGCCTCATCAGTGCCTAGTCCAGGGGGACGATCCCTGCCCTAGTCCTGCTGGCCACATAGTGCTGACACAAGCCAGGATGCTGGTGGCCTTCTTGGCCACCTGGGCACACGCTGGCTCATCTTCAGCCAGCTGTTGACCAGCACCTCCCGGTCCTTTTCCATCAGGCAATTTCCCACCACTCTTTCCCAATCCTGTAGCATTGCAGGAGGTTGTCGAGAATCCTTTGTTTAATTAAGATCTAGGCATTCTTCTCAGTTTTTGATAAAACTAGGGAGCTCCGCACTGTTTTGTAGCTCTTTATGGCTCCATGTTGAGCTTTGCAAATACAGAGGAATTCTGAAGGTAGGTGAAACTAAGTTTAGATAAGCAGAGCAGTCCAACATGGGCATGTATTCATGCCTGCAGCCAGCACTTGGTCCCTCTTCCCTGTGATTGAACCATTTTTGCCATGTTCTAAGCAAACACTCGCAGCAGGTTAATAGAATACTTGAGTGAATTAGGGAGAATTCTGAGCTTTTTGCAAGTTTATTGGGATGCTTTGGTTTTGCATCTCGTGGAGCATCAGCACAGGGGTCAGCTGTGTCACAGGCCACCCGAGAAGGACAACTGCCATTCCAAGGGAGGCTGGAAATCTCTCCAAATACACCCTCTTTTACTAATAAGATGATGATGGAGGATGTTTTTCACCACATCACTTGCTGCAGGAACTAACCAGAAGGAGACAGACAGCACTGTCTTGGGAAGGCTGCAATTTTTTTTCCTGCTTCCAATACCCTGAGAAGATGTGAGAGAAGCTGAGCGTGGTCGAGTAATTCATCAGCACTGAGTTGCAGAGATGAGCAGAGGTGCTTTGACATTAACAAGGCAATTTACACTCTGGAATAGTTCAACCTGGCAAGACTTGGGTTGTTTTGTTGGTAAATGCGACATTTGTTTACTTCGTTGTCATCCATACAAGCTCAGGAAAAGTTCCCAGGGATGGGACATTTCTGAGCACGCGTACAAAGCTCGAGCAAACGCCAAACTGCTGCTCTACAGGTTTTCCTGTGCTACAGTAAAACCTCAAACTACCGTTAGTTAAGGAAACAAGAACACAAAAAATACCGAGACCTGCACAGACTTAGTCAAGCTGCAACAGAAAAAAAGAATTCAGCACGTCCAGGGTCCTTCCTGCTTTTTTTTTCTTCCTCCATCCTTTTTTCCCCCCAATCCTTCTTGCAGCTACCACACTATCAGCAAGATCAGTGCCCAGCAATCGTACTCTATATTCTTAATTTTATGCTGCTGTTTAATATTTAGCATTTTAAATTCCTCTGTTCCTTCCTTTATAGAAACAATGATTGCTAGCAGCCTTAAGTTCAAAGTTCCAAGTCAAGCAAAATCCAAGATGTCATCTTTTAATCCAGTTACCCACCCGTAAACATACTACTGGTTCCTACCTGTGAAGTACCCTTCGGTCTGGTCAGTTGAGAGGATTTCATGTGCAGTCCTGAACCTCTGTTAGCTACAGCACGGGGAGGTGGAGAATCCCTCTGTAGTTGAGAAACTCTTCAGCTCAGGGTAGGAGCAACAGGGAGGTGTGAGGGCATGAGATGCAGGACAGGGGTTTTAGCCTGATGCCTACACCACTGAACGTATCGTCCCACCTAGTCCCAAAAACTACATGCAGAAGGAATTAATTTTAAAATTAAGTGGATTTGGGACTGGAAGAAGAATAGGACTTGGGAGAGGAATATACCATGCTCTGAAGCTGCAGTAGGAGGTCGAGGGAAGTTCTCCTCCCCCTCTACTCTGCACTAGTGAGGCCACATCTGGAGTACTGTGTCCAAGTCTAGGCTCCCCAGTTCAAGACAACCAAAGTAGTACTGGTGAGAGTTCAGTGGAGGCTACAAAGATGCTGAGGGGCCTGGAGCATCTCTGTGCTGAGGAAAGGCTGAGAGACCTCAGGCTGAGAAGAGAAGCCTCAGAGGGGATCTGATCAATGCTGGTCAAGAGCTCAAGGGTGGGGGGCAAGAGGATGGGGCCAGACTCTTGTCAGTGGTGCCGAGCAACAGGACAAGGGGCAACAGGCACCAACTGGAACCCAGGAGGTTCCATCTGAACAGGAGGAGAAACTTTTTTCACAGTAAGGGTGTCGGAGCCTGGCCCAGGCTGCCCAGAGAGGTTGTGGAGTCTCCTTCTACCAGAACGCGCTCCCTGATGACCTGCTGGCAGTATCTGGCCTAAGAATTATACACCAGCTACACAGTTACCGCTCAACTACAGCAAACAAATTCCCCGAGTTATTATCAATACAAAGAGTTGACGTTTTCATTATCCTCCTGATTTTTCTGATGAGACAAGAGAGGCACAAACATTCAAGAGAGACGTTAGACCTCCTATGCACCTAATTCCTGTAAGATTTTGTGATTTCACTTGAAAAACATTTTCATTCTCTCCACTCTCAGGTTTTTTTCTGACATCACTAGACAGCCCTATTAAAATATGTATTTTTTTTGTTAAAAAACACCTCATTCCCTAACTAACCTGAGTATAATATAAAATGTATTTATGGGGTGAAAGCATTTGAATTGCTGCCTTGGGAGTCATGCCATACGCCCACAGTGCAAATACCTCAAAAAGAACATTAGTCATCTGCTTCCAACTGTCAGGATTCGGTAAAAGACAACAAACTCCTGTCTTGGAAACAGTCTGAAAAATCCCACCATTGAGCTTCAGCACATTTCAAAGTATTTTCAGAAGCCAAGTGAATAATACCAGCCCTGGAAGAGCAAGACAGAGAGGGGAGGAAAAGAAGATTCTGCTATTATTTTAGAGCATCAGAGGATTTCTGCTTTCATCCTCTGCCATCAGTTAAAAAAACAACTTTAAAAAATGAGTTAGTAAATTTGTGCAGTGTTTCTTTTGTATTTTTTTTATGTTAAAACATTAGTACCCAGCGTGACAACTAAGGTCTTCCCCACTGTTTTGATGGTCATAGTGAGGGATCAGTATGGACTGGGAAGAAGTTCTTCACTCTGAGGGTGGTGAGACACTGGCAGAGGTTGCCCAGGGAAGCTGTGGATGCTCCATCCCTGGAGGTGCTCAAGGTCAGGCTGGATGGGACCTTGAGCAACCTGGTCTAGTGGGAGGTGTCCCTGCCATGGCAGGGGGGTGGAACTAGATGATCTTTGAGGTTCCTTCCAACCCAAACCATTCCATGATTTCCCCATTATAAATGAGATGAAAGTCTGGGCCTTGTTGGACTGAGGCTCTGGTTGATCCATGAAGCTCTTGAAAGTCTTTGAATGAAAATAATCAAATCTTGTTATTGGCTTCATGAATTTTAGAGGGGTTTATGTTAAACCCACTGTGAGTGTTTCCTGCCCTGCACGGGAGGAATCTCTCATCTTCCGGTATTTATCATTTGCCTTTTCTCTTGCTTTGTTCGCAGGCCCCCAGTTGTCAGAAGACCCCTCCCAGTTGCAGCCCACTCCGTTCAGCGACTACCGACAGTACCAGTGATGGTCGTGGTTCTCCTGGCTCCCGCCACCCCTGAGCTGTGCTTTCAGACGCTGGAGGATGAGATGTGGTTTGTCTTCACACCAGTCTCCTCCACAAACCACACCAAGGACCTTCAGCACTTCTCAGTGTAAAGCAGGAGAACTTTTAGAAGATGACAAATCTATTTATTCCCGGTAGATCCCATTGCTGTAATGTCACCACATGGCTGATAGAATACACGGAGCTTTGAGACGAGGGCCCAAGGGAGTCTTGTCATCCTTTGGACACGAACTGAAAGTCTTTGGAGTCTTCTCTGGGATGTGGCGTTGACCATCCGCAGCGAACGCAGCTGGAGTTTAGCCTCTTCCCCGCCGGATTTAGGTCGCTGCACACATTTCAGCTTCAGGCAAAGCGTTCTACACACAGCTCCTATTCCTAAAGTGAATGTTCTTGGGAGAACGTGCGAGCCAGTCAAAATTCCTTCCAGCACTAGGTATTTCCTGCTGCGCTGTGTTTCCGCGCTGCCGCCGCGCAGCCCGAGTTCTCTGGTTCGAGCAGAACCTGCCCCGGGTGGATCCGCAGCAAACCTCCACCCTCCCCAGGCCCGCCGGGCTTGGAGCCCCCTTAGCGAGAGGCGGCAGCGGACGAATCCTTCCCTTCCGCGGCGCAGGGACCCCTCAGCCGCCTTCCCCTCCTAGAACCGCTGCAAGATGCGTGTGGGAGCCCCGGGCAGAGAGCACGGCGGGGCTGGGGGGTGAAGCATCGCGCCCACGCGCCTGCTCCTGGAGCAGCCTCTTGCCCTGCACCCCGGGTCCTGTCCTGAGCACAACCACAACATCTCAGGGAGGTTGTGATTAAACTCCAGGTGTGCTTGAAGTCCAGCTGTGGAGGTCGGTTCTTGCCCGGCAGCGGTTGAAAAGCCGACCGGGTGAGGTTTGCTGTTAGTCCTGTTGCTGGCAGTTCCTGATAGAAAGTCTCGGGTGACGTTTTCTGAGCTGCTCCGTGGCATTTCCTGGGCGCGGGCTGGAGCCTGATCTCTGTGCTCCATCAGGAACCGGAGCCAGCCCCGTGTGGTAGGAGGAGAGGGTGAAAACACCACAGAAGCGGTCCCATAATGGGTGAGAAGCAGGTGAATCGGGGTTGTACGAGGCGTGTATGTGAGCGCGGGGTCCTGACCATCTCCTGTGTCCTGTCATCCTGTAAAAGTGACATTTTTTCCTGTGTGGTTCCTCCTGGGGTGTTTTCAAAAACCTCAAGCACAAAAGCTCTGTGTGTGTGTGTGAAGGTTCCTCTTGACTTCCCGCTTACCTGGCTCCTCGGGTGAATTTTAAAGACCATTTTTGTGCTCTCCTGTTCTCGGCTGAGCCGCCGGTCGTAGAGTGGGCGACTCTCTGGTCTTTGAGGGACAGTTCCAGGCAGGAGCTGTGGAGCCTTCCCTCTGGATCCAGATGTGGGTGTTCATCCCCAGGTGGGTTCCTGTACACGTCAGATAGGATCAGAGCGCTTTGGTGTTGTGCCGCTCCAGGGTCTCGTTCTCTGGCCTGGCTCTCACACCACGGAGCTGTCCTTGGGCTTTGGGGGGGAGCAGAGGACTCTCCTGACCCATACCTGGAGCACCTGGGTGACCTCTCCCACCAGTGTCTGAGAGGAGCCTGGCTGGGGTGGGACACGGGGTGTGCAGGACCTGGTGTGGGTTGAGCTGCAGCCAGGGAACCTGCTGCTCCCCACTCTGGGGGCTCCCCACAAAGCTGGGCCACCACACAACCCATCCCTGCAGCAGCAGGGACATGGGGACCAACAGCAGTGTGGGCAGCAGGACATGGGCAGGGCTGGGCTGGGCACTGGGGAGGCCACCCCGCGAATCCTGGGGCCAGTTTTGGGCCCCTCACTCCAAGAAGGACCTTGAGGGGCTGGAGCGTGGCCAGAGAAGGGCAAGGAAGCTGGGGAA